>CBVK0102921963.1:0-10059 GCA_900067695.1 Picea abies
CCCATCGTTAATGCTGAATAGATGGAGAGCGGCCTGCCGCATTTAAACCTGGGCTGGGATCTATGCCGGAAGGCCATATTGCACAACGTGTCACCCCATCCGGGGGATATGGGCTTTGAGTTGTTAATAATAAAGAGAAAATGCATATTTGGAAAAGAATATAAAGGTATGATATGCAAATGAAAAGTTTTATTACATAAACTGGGCATTATCCCCTCATTAATTATCATTTTCCATGCATTATTCCTATATTTTCCCAATCATGTTTCATTTTAATTCCATGTAATTCTCCCCTTGTTTATGTAGTTTAAAATATTGATTAAGAGAAGCATTTAAGGAGGTTCTATTTATTATTTGTTCATTATAGAAGACTTGATATGGCATTGAAATTATTTTCTGGTCAAAGGATGATACATGGACAATTTGTCATTTTGATTTGGATGCCGCAAACTCATATTATTATGCAGTTTGAGAATGTAATTTGGACAAAAGGAGTAATTTGGGCATACATGGATTGTTTTGGGAATTGTTTAGGAATGTTCTAAAAGGAATTCCTTATAGATTATTAACTCTACAAAGAAAAAATATATCGTTTTATGAACATAAATGATTGACTGTGTATGAACATTGAAAATAACTTTATCATGTATTCCTATCATTTCGTATCATTTTTCACTAATTACACTCCCTTTTTCATATATCCCTGTCATTTGTTTATTCATTTTTCACTCATTTCCCTTTTTCAAAGAGATAATAGATTGTTCATTTAAAGAGAGTTTTGCAAAGAGGTGTATAGTTTGTATTTTGAAAAGAAAAATAATAAGAAGGTTGTCTGTCAAAATGTGGATTTTCTTCCCTGTTTACTTTTATTCCTACTCATTGGTCCCTTGCATGTTTGAATTACTTTTTCATTTTTAGAGCCATAGTTAAATCATTTGGACAAAATTGTAATAAATGTTTACTAAACTATGTTTTATATTTTACTTCAAGAATTATATACTAATTGGAATGTTGATGCAATACATGATCTTTTTCAATCAAAGAAGTACCAGAAGTGGGAATAGAGGCAACAAGATAAGAAGACGAAGAGTTCCCAATGTGTTTTGGCAACGTGGGAGACATAAGAAAATGAGGTTTTCAATAATTTTTTATGTTGATTGTGAAGAGTTTAACCAATTGGTACAAACTGTCTATCTGAACCTAGCTGGACATCTTGCATTCCCACAGCCTCAAGATCTTCCTAATCCTCCCCTCCAACCACACCCTACTATTGTATATTTCCCTGAGCCTCCTATGCAACCAGTTAATGATGGTTAGGAGAATAATCCCATATATCCTCTCTCTGGAATAACTCATTGGCCCGATAACCCTTTTCCACCACCTCCTCCTCTGTAATCAATGCCTCATGTTGCATATGTGGCATCCATGGCCCAATCAGTTCAAGTTCCTAGAAATTACAAAGTGTTTCCTAGTACCTACTGAACCTCAAATCGACAAAGGAAAACAACCTTCCAATTCACCAAGCTAAAAAACATCCCAATCCTCTTCCACACATTCAAAACAACCTTCAACCAAAGAAGACATTGATAAGAGAGAAATTTCCTTCAATGACATGCATCCCAAGATAGAGAAATTGGAAGAAAATAAGTCTTATGATAGAGACCTACTTAAGATCAACCCTGATGTCTCAAAAGGAAGAAGTTATAAAGATAGATCATCTAAAAAGAATTATTATTTCTAGTTTATTTTAATTTGTATTATGACATTTCCACTTTAACACTTGATGCATATTTTGGATGGACAACAACCACATGATATTGTTTTGAGAACTTTAAATATCATGCCATTTTGATATTTTTTGGGCAGGTACAAGTGTTTGTTGACGTGGTATGTTTTATATGGGTTACTTTTTGATATATTTCATGATGCTAATATATTCATAGTATTTAATCATATTTTGGATTTACAAGGGAAATGTTGGAAATAAAGGAACAAAGACATAGTGGGGCCCCACCTATTCTTTCGTATTTATTACCTTTATTATAAATAAAAGTTGTCTTCTCCTAATTAAATTTATTTAACTTTCTAAACAAAAAGGTAGTTGAACTACTCAAACTACCTTTGAAGTTATAAAAAAAGGAGAGTAAGACAAAATAAGACATGAGAAAATAGAGAATTAATACTTCTGATAAGGTTTTCTCTTGCCTCAAGTGAGAATATTATATGTTCATTCATTCCATTTTGAGTTTCTTTAGAGCTGAGTTATCTTGTTGATAACAGGGTTATTCTGAAGGTGGTGACGAAAGGACTAGGAAGCATCGATTATTGGCATTCTCCAAGGTAATTCATTCTTCTTGATTGCTATTTTGGTTTTAGTTGGAAGTTTTGAATTATTTTTAGTGTTGATTAATTCTATTTTTGCAAAGTTCAAAACAATGATGCACTTGTAGCTTGGACTAATCTAGTTCAATTTTTTTGTTCTAGTCTTCATATTTTTGACAACAGTTGTCTAGGTATGAATCAAATAACATCTTATACTTCTAAGTGTAATTCTGATCCAAACCCTTGCAGGGGTTTGAAAATATAAACTTAGTTTTAGTTAGATTGAAATTAATAAAGTTATTTGTTGATTTCTTCTCATTTATGGCACTTGTTGTATACTGAATTTTAGATTAATGCTTTCTTGCATTTATTTATTCATATATTTTACAAATTCATTTTGCAAGCACGTTTTCTATTTTTTAAGTTTATTTCACATAAAAGGTAAAACAATTCAATACTTTTAAAATATCATCAAATCCAATAATATATTTCCTGAGGTCTGATTGAGATTTTTAATAGGCTATAAGGCCATGGTTATAATCCCATCTATCTCACCTAGCCTGATGATATTAAAAAATGCTCGAGTGAGGATTTTTTCCATTCCTCTCATCAACAAAATAGAATTAGGAAAAACAACCCTTAACAAACCAACCTACTGATAAAGTAGGGGAAGAACAAATGAATAAGAAAATAGTTGAGCAACAACAAGATAAAAAAGTAATGGAACTGGGTCCAACAGATTCGTCAACTAGAAATTTGAATCAACAAGAGTAGTCTAAGCAACACAAGAAAAAAAGGGATCAATCCACAACACCAGTGGTACCCACTCAGACCACTTTACAAGGTCCTACTAATCCAACAATCAATAGGCCACCAAAATAAACACAAGTAGACTCAAGACCTCGTTAGCAATCGACCCAAAAAACACTAAAGTCGACAACACATAAGAGTAAGAGGAAACATCATAATAAAGATCAGAAAGAAAAGGAAAATAAACCAAAAATATTTATAACTTTTATAAATGAAGGAGAATTAGGAACAAATCCCAAAGTCGTTTTTGACCCAACCAGTGCATTCAGTAATCAAATCTTGGATTTGTTCAGTGAACTCAATAAAGAAATAGTTGCTAGATTAAAAGACTCAGTGAAAGATTTAGTTTGCCTCACCATAAGGAAAGATGAAGAAAAAGATACCTAGACATAATGTGTAAGAATAACTCAAGAGCATTTGAAAAATGAATTACTAGAAGAACCAAAAGATTGAATGCAATCTGTCCACCAGTTAGTACAACAAATGGTCGATATGAATGCTTGACTAAAGGAAGAAAACCAACAACTAAAATTTGATCAAACATCAACTATCCTACAAATTGAATATGCCAAGATTAAGGAAATAAGGAAAAACCTTGAAGAAATCAATGATAAAGAGTCTGCAATGAACATTGTGCTCAAAAACTGGCCCACATACTTTGCAACTACATGCAGTTGACTAAAATTCCAATAGGTACTTCTAAAATACCTGACGCACAAGAAGGATTCAACGACTGGCCCTCATGCTACAAAAGATTTTAAAAAATAGATTGACCAAGAGAAACAAGTAGATATGCAATTGTTATAGATAGAATATCGATGGTTCCTTGAAGGTAAAAATGCCTACCTCGAAGTAGACACTATTGTCAATCATTTGGTTCAAATCATTGAGAAACAAAAACAAATTGAAGAGAAATACAGTCTTGAATTGACAAAAATACATGAAAAAAAAAATCAAAACAAAGATGGAATACCTGTCACAAATGAAGTCAGTCAAAGTGCAAGCCCAATGCACATTGGAATAGTGGCAGAATTTTGAACAAAGATTGCAACAACTTGCACATGATATATATAAAATTTCCTTGACCCTACTGAAAAGTAAAGAAACACTGCAAAAGAAGTGTCCAATACCTTCTCCTCCAAGGCCAAGATTTGAATTTTCCAGTCCTAGTACATATGCATCACACCCTACACTGAATGAATCAAGGATGTTGGCACTAGAGTCGATAGCATAGGGCCCAGATTGGTATGAAAATAAAATAGAAGCTAAAAGGAAAATAGATCTCAGAGAGGATTCCTCAATTGACCAACTTGTAAATACTTAGCATCCAAGCTCTTCATCTATGGTCGACCACTCCATTAGTCAAAACCAACAATCGAGGAACTAGTGGTCGATCAACACTAGAATCTAGTAGCATAAGTAGAGTTAGTAGGTGAGAAACTGACAGTAATAAAGGAACCTAAATCAAGTTAGCTAAGGAAGCACACCTGACAACTCCTCCAGTTAAGCCAAAATAAACAAGTGGTAGAACAATTTTGACCATCAACCGAAATTCAGTTAGGAAAATCAACAAAAATTTTGAAGGCCATGGCGGGTCTACTAGTATCGTGAAAGCATATTTGACCACACGAATTACAATCATGACATAAAACACACAAGGTAGTCTGCAATAATATTTTTTTCTCGTGTCAACAACTCAACATTTGTGCCAATTTTTATATAAAATCGACGCAAGGGAGGTAGGAGGAAGTCATTCATATTTTGGGCCTTGCAAGCTAGAGGAATGTTTTGTTTAGAAGTAAAGTGCATGGTAGTCAGAAAAACTGCACACATATTTCCCTTGGAAGGAACTAGTTTTCCCAAGAATACCCTCAAAGTCTGAAGATCATCACTTGCTTTCACAAAATGGGAGAAGCATCTCCCTCAAACAACACAGAACCAACACATTCAACCATTTATATGGCACAATTCAATCTAAGGAAATTCCACACCATCTAGCTAATATTTTACTCTAAAGCATACTCAAGGAAGTAGAGTTGCAGACATTGGCCGTTAGAATCGACATGGACCTATGGGTGAGAGGAATGACTGGATCATTCTATTGGGGAATGAAATGGAACACAATATGAAATAGAGAACACAATATTGTAGACAATCGAAGAGGGACACAAAATTTTGAAGAACAAAGGTGGGGTCTAAAGACACCATTACAACACTTCAACACAATGTAATTTTATCATAACATCACATGGCATATTTCACATCTTTCTTTACATGATCTATTTTGCAATCTCAAATCATATTCAACATTGTGATAATGACCCAAGGGGTCTTCTTTTTTAGTCTCAAGATATATCTGACTTCCACAAAATCCAAAATATCTTGTCCACATATAACCATCAGTGATTAGAGTTGGTCCCACAAAATCTGCTATGTCAAGTTGACTCGACAGGACTTGATCCGATCGACTATCCATCCAACTTGTAGTCTATTGCAGGTTTGGTCAATCCTCCACCCTATTATCTTCAACTGTAGGTCGACTGCTCGATTGACAAGCACATCGAATACTTGACTGAATGATGTGGTGTGTTGGTCGATCACTCAAATAATTATGTCCAGATTTAGGTCTACCTATCGACCGACTGAACCTAGGATATGTGTGATGAATCATCAATGCTTGATGTTCCAACACCCCCCATCAATACACAACTCTGTAGATTTAGGAGGTGAAATTACATTACTGGAACATCCCCCCATAATTACAGCTTCCTGAAGCCCAAGCAAAGTAAAGAGCTTGATAAATCTAGATTCAAATAAAGGTTTGGTGAAGATATCAACAACTTGATCTTCAATGCGACAATATTAAAGAGAAACAACGTCATCATGAACCAACTGTCACAAATAGTGAGCATGAAGCTCAACATGTTTCATATTACTATGATAAACAGGGTTTTCAACAACTTGTATGGAAACTTAATTATCACAGAAGATTGTAGTCGAGGTCTGAGCAGGGAAGCCAAGCTCACCCAGAATTTGACGAATCCAAACTTCTTCAATACCTGCTTGAACAACACCACGATATTCTTCTTATGTAGTCGACAAGGAGACTACCTTCTATTTCTTGCACGACCACACCAAAGGTCTAGTATTATAGTGAAACACATACCCAGAAGTGGACTTCTAGTCATCTCTATTTCCAGCCCAATTGGAGTCAGTGAAACCAACTAGCAATTCCGAACTACGACAATATTTGATACCAAATTGAGTGGTACCCTTCAGATATCAAACAATGAATTTGACTACTTTCTAGTGGATTTCTTGGGGATCCTGCATGAATCGAGAAACTAGACTAGCAACAAAGGAGAGATTAGGTTGACTATGAGTAAGATAAATAAGACTGTCGACTAATTGTTGATAGAGTGTAGCATCGACAACAGGTGTTTGACAGGTTTTAGTAAACTTCACTCCATACTGAAAGGGAGTGACAAAAGGCTTTCAATAAACCATCTTAAAACATGTCAATGGATCCATTACATATTTAGACCGAGAAATGAAAAAAACTATCACACAATGGTAATACTTGAAGAAACAAAAAATAATGTAGAGTACCAATATCTATCATGTCAAAGTAGTCAACAACTGGTTTATTCAATATAAAGATGAGAGCATTATGATTATCAATAATGATTAAGTCATCAACATATACAACAAAATTCATAGTGTCTCCATTAGAGTGTAGAACATACAAGTTGTGATAAGATTCACACCATTTGAAACCAAGCCTAACAAAGAAATGGTCAATCTTAGCATACCAGGCCCGGGGAGCTTGCTTCAAACCATAAAGTGACTTCTTGAGTTGACATACCAAATTAGAATCCATCACAAAGCTAGGTGGTTGTTCCATGTAAATTTCTTCAGATGGGTCTCCATGAAGAAAGATACTCTTCACATCCATCTGATGAATCTTCCATCCAAAACAAGAAACAAGGGAAAGAATCAATCGAGCAGAGTTCATCTTTCCAATGGGGGAAAAGTTTTCAATGTATTCAATGCCTTCTTATTGAGAAAATCCTTTCATGACAAGGTGTGATTTATGTCGCTAGAAAACACGTTCCAAGGTAAATTTGGTCCTCTAGACCCATCGACACTTCACAATGTTCTTTCCATGAGGATGGGAAACCAAGTCCCAGGTTTGATTCTTCGACAAGGAATCAATTTCAGTCTTCATTGTTTGTTCCCATTCAGGATATCCTTCGACATCAGAGTAGGTAATAGGTTCAAAGGTTTAAATGACATGAGTCATGAGGGAAATGATGGCATGTTGATTATGACTTTGAGTCTGTCGTCCATAAGAGGCATCTCCAACATCAACTCCAACGGCTTTGATTGTCTTGGAAACCTTGTGAGGTAGACAAGAAACATGTGAACGATGGTTCACTTTAGTAGGGTTATAAGAGGTCAGAGGTTCTGTAGTCGGTGGACCAGTCGAAACTGAAGATGCTGGATCATTAAAATTGGAGATCGATGGTGGAGTCAAAACATGCATAAATTTCGACAGACCAGTCAAAGGACTAAAGAGAGGAGTAGGAGAACCAAAGTCCAAGATAACATCAAAAGGATCATCCTACAACAATTCAAAGGAGGAATTCAACAACTTAACTCCAAAATACTTCTCATTAACATGAACATTACATCGGATAATAATATGTTGTCGGATGGGATCAAATAGTCGATAGGCTTTTGACTCTTTAAAGTATCCCATCATGATGCAAGCATGAATCTTTGCATCTAGTTTCTTTTGAAAATCATCAATAATATGGGCCTAGGAAACAAATACAAACACACGAAGGTGGCCAATAAAAGGTTTCTTCCCATACTGTAATGTCCCTAGGCCGAACCCAATTGTAAATGTAAATGCAAATGTACTTAAGCTAGTGAGCTCTTTGATATCATTTTGTATGCACCTTTCATGGCATAGTGCACATAGGTACTGCACAGTAAAATGATGAAGTGTGCACATCCCAGGATATCGCACGCAACAACTTAAGTGCACGTGATTTTGAGGCCATGGAGCCTTTGTGTATATGCATTATTTTATAGGCCGGTGAGCCAGTTTTGTGATGATTAGGCCAGAGAGCCTAGATGTTAAAGGATAGTGAGCCTATTTTTGTATATATGTCTCATCATTAAAATAAAATACATTGTTGCGCACAGACCGACCAGGGTAAAAGAGTATGGGGGACTAAACTCCACTAGTTAGGGAAAGGGGGGGGGATAAAAGTTAAGGAAAAGGGGATAAGATAGGGAGCTTAAGACAAAAATGAATATTATATTAATATTTCTTAAAGTATAAAGTATGGATAATTATTTTATCCTAAGTTCTAAAAATGGGGACAAGTGGGCCAAAGTAGCTCCCGACATGACAAGTGTCAAGTTGGGGACATGGATACATATTGTTTGAACTTAGTCCATTTCCCATCATTCCTTCCATCATTCGATCATGCATGCAACCATTATAGGAGCTATCACTCACTCACTCACTCACTCACTCATTGAGCTATCCTCCGTACCTTCATGTCACTGTATCTGAACTTGTATCCATAGCCATACCTGTTTGCGTACCTGGTTAGCTTGGGAGATGGACTGAAGAGGCGGGTTGTCAGGCCCGTGAGAAATTCCTCTCTGGGTGAGATAATTGATGGGAATTAATTTCCTGAAGGTGTTAAACTACAACTACAGGACTCAGAGACTTCCTATCCAGCCTGTTGTTGAAGCTTAGAAAGGAAGTGGGGAAGCTGAAGGAATGTTGAGCAGAGAAGGGACAAACTTCTTGGGGTGGGATAGGAATGTGGGGAATGAGGGACTGTAGGCTGTTAGTTTGAGTTGTCTTCTGTGATAGAGTCTTTCTTATTGTCTGTGATACGTCAGCCTGGTTAGGAATCCCTTTACCCAGGTGGAATTTAGTCCCAGCTCGAGGGTGACCTATTGTTGAGAGTGATGAGTAGTGTTTTCTAAGGCTGGGAGGTTTGTGGAAGTTATGCACGCAATTGGTGATATTCTTACCAAGATAAGTGTCAACTGTCTGTTAAATTGCATGCTGCATTATTATTTATGTGCTTAATTTTATGGGTTTATCCTATGTGTGGTTTATACCTGTCTTTATATTTATGAGTATTGCATGTCTATGTTTCATGTATATGTTTACTGTTATTTTCGTTTGAATCTATGCATTTACATAATGTATTTATCTGTTTTGAGTTATATATATAAAGTTCTTCAAGTGTTTTTGTGTGTATATGTTTTAATTTGCATACAGTTTGAATTTTTTTATGTGGCATAGCCTAGTTGGATGTTGGGGATGTTACAATATTTTATCAAATCATGAAAGCTTTCTGGTGGCATGACCTAGCCTGGGTGGTCGGATATGTTACAAAATGGTATCAGAGCATGAAATCTTTTCGGTGGCATGACCCGGCCTGGGTGGCCAGGTATGTTACAAAATGGTATCAGAGCTCTAGTTTTCAACACTGAGCCTAGATGGGTTGAGCAAGTGGAATTGAAATGGAATTTCATAGAGAATTGATTTTGAATTGGCCAAATTTCAAGTTACAGAGCATCCATGGTAAAAATTAGAAGCAATTGCGTGGAATCGAGAAAAAACCCCAATTTATGTTGTTAAATTCATGGGAAAATTGAGAAATTTGGCCAATTAGTGAGATATTCTTAATTCAATATCTGTTCTAGCAAATTTAGAATTGGAATTGGTTGAATTCGAAGTTACAGGGAAGCCATGATAGATGGAGTGAGATTAGTTGATTAAAATTCTCAATTCGTGAATTGAGTTTGGAAACATTTGTTCCAAGAATGTCAACCAACAACAATTTGTTGTTGCAGAGGTTGAATTGGTATTATCGGGGTGAAATTGAA
>CBVK0102922004.1:0-15344 GCA_900067695.1 Picea abies
TTTCCCCCCCAAAATTCCCCCTCAAATTTTTCCCCCAAATTTTTCCCTCCAAAATTTCCCCCCAAATTTTTCCCTTTATTATTTTCCCTTCAAAATTAAAAACAACGTTTACTCTTTTATTTCGTTATTTACTTGTTAATTACACTATTTTTCATGTTTGTTTATTTATCCCACATTCATTAAACATAGTGATGATCCATATAATTTTAGGTATATACGTAGACAATCTTATCCATTTTTATTTATCCCACATTCGTTATACTAATAGTAATTTATATCATCTATGTTATATATACATAGTCTTGTTTTATCTTTTTACATTGTGTGAAATCTTGGGGAATATTCGTCAAATAATTTGGAGCAAGCTACAAGGGAGAAACATCGAGAAGACATTCAAGGAGAATCTATCATTTCAGAGGTTAGTTATTTTTTAAATTCTTACAATTTAGCAAAAGCACATTTATAAGATCATCTTTGAATCACATAAGATTTTTTCATGTGAAAATTATAAAAACCCTAAATTTTTTTAAATGTTTTCTAATTTTTTTTTTTTAAATCACAACCTTTTTAAAAAATTGAGACTTTTTTCAAAGAAATTTTAACAAAATTCTTAAGATCTTTTGAAAAAAAAAAGACAAATTTAGGTGTAGTTTTTTACGAAATTTACTCTTTTTATTATTTTTTACTGAATTTGTTTTAGTTTTGGCCCATGGTGGTTACTGGGAGGAATGCCCCTCCCACACAAGACCTTGATTTGGTATACAAGGGCACTCGGGACGATGCCCGACATCGCCCCATCCTGGCCAGCCCCACAAACAAGTCACGGTATCAGGACCATGACTTGGTTGCGGTAGGGCAACCTTGTGGCCAAGCCGTGGGCGTGGGACCTTGACTTGGTCATGGGGATGATCAGGTCGAGGTGATGTCGGGCATCATCTTAGCCCCGTAATCCAAATCTTGGTCCCGAGATCGCCCTAATAACTCCATGGGTCAAAAGTTTTTTAATTTTTTTTAACTTAGTTCTTATATTCAATGTTTTTTTTTTTTTTAATTTGTTATAATGTAAAAGGCCTAATTTGTTTTTTCTATAGGAAAAATGACAAGAAAGAGATTATATATAAATATATTTGGATGAGAACCTGTAATAATGGCATCCAAAATTGCAACTGGAACCTCCATGAATGATAGGAAACACATTGATAGCACAACACTTGGGTTTTCAAGGGAAATGAAGAATGTTAGAGTGGAAATCTATGGAAGGTGAAAACAAACTGGGATATTCTTTGTTTGTTAAATAAAAACAAGGAAACAATGGACAACATTTATATTTGTATTGTGTCGAGTTAGAACATGTGCAAATAAATTATCAGGCACTTGACTTGTTACGATATATATGTTTGGTATCAGCCATATATATTGTTTATGCACTCGTCAAACAAAATAGGACTTATATCAAGATTAGATATTGTTTCAAATTGAGCAAGTATAACAAGGGTGAATGTTTTACAGAATTATGTGCATCCATCGTTGATGACATTTAGAAAGGAAATGTAAGTTTTTTTATTTTCATTTTTGTATCCTTTATTATTTTTAGTATCATGTTAATTTTATAAACCTATTTAACATGAAAATGCTACAGTTTATTTTTACATGATTTTGTTGAACTACTTTCACATATGTTAGTGGGGATTTACTCTACAAAGAATAATATCATGGATGTAATCAACGCTTTTCATATTGAAAAGAAACAAGAAGAAATGAAAAATAAACAAAAAGTAACAGAGGTTGAAATTGCAAGAGTAGACAGAGAAGAACATGAAAGAAGAAAGAAAAGTCCTCATTCTAGAAATCCTAAAAGGATTACATTTGAAAATGAGGAAACTCCAAATGAATATTTTGTTGATATTGGTACCAATGAGGTTATCATCCTTCTTGCAAAAAAAAATAAACAATATAAACGCAAAAGAGCGATGGTCGATGATGAGTCAATTCCTATTGATTATGAAGAAATCATTGATTTAGTTGAAGCCCATTTAAATCATAAGAGGAAGAAAGTGAATGTTGTTGATGATGTTCAAGAAGCCATAATTAGCTCTAAGTATTATAGTGAAATTCCTAAAGGTAGCAAAGACATAATAACACCAGGTGTTGATCTAGAGGATGATATTATGAAAAAAACACAAAATGTCATTCAAAATAGATTGAGGACGAAGAAATTAGTTGATGATGGTCATACATTTCAGTTGAACGTGAAGCAAAATTATAAACCCACAGAAGGGCCAGAAAAACTTCAAATTAGAAAATCACATCACTTGCATATTCACAATTTGAAAGCATTGATTAGGTACAATCCATATGCACATGTGGTTGAATACCTAGTTCTTGTTGACCCAATGGAAGTTCCTAAGAGGGAAGAATTTGATAGATCAAAATGTTTTGAGTACAAATATTATGCGATTGAAGGAAATCATTTTGCAAAGGCTAGAAGAGAATTGATGCAAGAATATCCCAATAATCCTCTTTTTGAGACAGTCAAATACATAGTTTATGCTAGTTTAACAGATTCAGAAGAAAATTTATTTGCATGGGATCATAACACAAATAATGAGTACATAATGTCCATGAATTTCATTCAAAGGGTGAGATTTATCCATAATGAGTTTTCTGAAATATGTCATGGGGATAGATCAATTGTTGATGCCAACTTTCAAAACCAATGTTGTATGGAAATAGGATTCCCAATTGACGATGAAAATGCAAAAGAAAAAAACCACAAAGGAAGTGATGAATTTAGAGTTGTGGATAGTTATTTTCAATTAAGATTTAGAACTATACATGTATGAGATTTGATAGATGAGATCTTCACCCTATGAGAAAATACTAGTATAAAAAATCAAAGAGTTAAGAACCATTGATATGTGGCACAAGTAAGACATGTCTTGAAATAAAAAAAAATCTTCCAAATGATATGATTATAACACCTTGGAGAAAAGTACAAGGAGTGAAGGATGAAAAACTTATCATATTTATATTATCACGTGTAAGGTTGGGTGAATTATCAATGGAAAAATGTGTGATGAATTTAAAAAGTAAGTTTGTTGAGTTATTTTTATTTATGTTAGGACAAAAAAAATAAATTTTTTTTCGGTTTAACATATCAATGTTCTAAGTATTTTATTATACATATCATTATAACATTCTTTATTTATTTTTATTTAGTCACAAGGTGTATATGAGAATACAAGAAGAAATGGTTAAGATGTTGAATGAAGAAATTTGGATGATGTTAAACTCAACTATCCAGATTAAAGTTCTACAACAGTATTGGAACAATTTTTTGGTGCATTCAAAAAGGTATGTTGATTTATTACATTCATATTATTCGTTTGTAAGTTAATTTATTTCTATTTTAATAGTTGTAGATATATATCTATATTTTTGTTTGTTTCATTAAAGATTCCAAAGAAGAATGCAGATGGAGTACCTCAAACCTTCAAAAGTTTTATTCAAAAAGCCAAGTTTGAGAGAGAAAGAAGAATAAGTATTCAAACTGTTGAACTTGATGACACCCTTGATCACTACATTTGGAATGGGCTCAACATTGTTTAGTATAAAGTGACATTAAGTGATTGTGAACAACTTGCAAATATTGTCCCTAAAAAAGAATACTCCCTAGTTAATGTGGATATCCCTCATGGTTATAATATCCAAAACATTGGATATGATATTGAGCCTTATACTTACCAAGCTTTCAATAAAGTGGTTATGGGATTTATGGAAGCCACATCATCACCATTTTGGATATTTCTGGTATTTCATTCAGACACACAACAAGGATTAGTACAATCAAGATTCAAGGGAAAATAAAAGACAAGGATGCAGTTTATTTGGTAAGATATTGAAAGGGTATGTTTAGCAATTAAGATTATAAAACAATTTTATTAATTCATGAGTTAATTGAATTTGCACTTATTTATGTTACATGCACAAGCCTAATATTCAGAGCTCCAATAGAGAACCATTTAAACATGATTTTGAGAGTATACATCTTGCAACCTAGACAAATGATGATTCTTATAATTCTATTCTTGTCAATGTAATGGATGGAGAGACTCCTAGTAGTTTATTGGTTTAGAATGTTGTGGTTAGAAAGATAACATATGAGGAAAAGGATTTGAAAGGAGAGATAGTTAAAATTTATCAAAAACCACAAACATTAATTAATTATCTTATACATAGATTTTCAAATGAAGGAGATTGGGTTTTGGATTTGTTCTCGAGTTCAGGTAAGAATTATGATATAATATTTATGAAATCATACTTCAATCTTATATTATTTTTAATTTATGTCTTTTTACATTATTTAACTTCATTATTTATTTTGTATTTGGTGATTAGGTATAACATTAGTGTGTTTCTTACAAAAAGGAAGAAATTGCATAGCCATTGAAAGTGACCCAATGCAGTGCAGTTTTATTCAACAAAGAATTAATGTTATTCCAGCTCTTCCAAATGAAATGCAAGAAGTTGGCTTGAGAAAAGGATATTTTAGTGAACCAAAGGTGGAAAAAATGTTAAAGGAACCTCACATACCATTAGGAGGAGTGATTGGAAATGATCACTTTGGATAACTTGTGGATATCAAAGAGTTAATGTAAGAACAAAATGACATAATGGAAGCACAAAATGATGTCAAAGAAGATGATAATGTGTCTGATGAGAATGATGAATTTGGGATATATGATATTGTTGATTAGTTTTAAGATTATCTTGAAGATGATGCTCAATTTTGCAAATTTTTGATGAGCTATAATTGTAATGTTTTGACTTTCATATTTTAAAATAAGAATGAAGATGTATCTATTGTTGTTTTATGATGAATCTTTTTATTGTTTTATTTTTCCTTTTATTTGTATGTGAATCACTATACTTTGGAAAATTTTATTAAATATTGTCATTTTTTTACTTCTATGGTATAAAAATATGAAAAAATATGTTAAGTTTTTATAAAATTTTCACTTTTTTGTTCAATTATGTCCATAAAAATGTTTTATTTGACATGATATTTTAAACGAATAGGTACCAAAATGTATAGGTTTTTTATTATATATGGTTGTAAATGTATATTTTTTTGCTAAATATTAAAACATAGTGTTATTTAACTACAATTTTTTTCTATATATTGATGTAAAGGTAAACAATGTGTTAAAAATGATGTTTTCCACTAAATTTTAAAGGTATGGAACAATAAATCAATTAATGAGACACAATTGTATGAAAAATCGTAACTTAAAAAAAATGGTAAAAAATATTTTTAAGATTGAAAGACGCATGGAAAAATGACTAAAAACATCGTTGAATAAAAAAATAAAAATAAATTAAAAAAAATTGAAAATAGATGAAAAATAAACATTTAATAAAATAATGTGGAAACATTGTGGATAAAAAAAATTAAAATATCGATCCCCGGATGGGGTGTCATTGACGGCTAGCTGGCGGAGGCAGACACAACGTGGAAGCCAACGAGGCACAGAGCCACGTGACGGGCCCGTGCCTCCGTTCGCCACCCTCCGAGACCTTTAATGCTGCTTAATGTCGATGGGAAGGCGCCATTACTGCCCTCGACCTCCACGCTATACCATGGCAAGGGTGATTGTTTACACCGTTATTCTGTTTGATTTTGGTTTTCGCTGCGGGTTAGTTGATTTCCTTTCTCCGTGGCCATGGCCACCCTCTGAGGGCGTAGACTGGTCCCTGGAATCTCCCAACCGCGGTCATCTCTGCGCTTCCACAATGCCTAAGCATAAGCGACGCCTCAGGGGAAAACCACGGCGGGGATCCCCATGGAGACCTCGGCGCCCTTCTCTTTCACTGCGTGATGAGTCTACCCCTGCATCTAGCCATCCTTCCCCGGAGACGAAGCTCGACCATCCTCCTCCGACTCAGTCAATTGCAAGTTTCAGCCTCACGGACCTGATTTTACGGTCACCCTGCTCTTCGTTACCCTTCCTTCTGGCTCCTCCTGGAATAGCACAGGTTTCCTCTCAGTCCTCGGCCCTCCCTCGTACCTTAGATGCAGCGCCACCACCTCCAAGGCGAGATTTTGTGGGTGAGGGAACATCCACTATGGATGCAGCAACCAATGACTTGGTCGCGGATAAATTGGCCAATCTTTACGGCCTTGTTTTCGAGCTAAGGCAGGGTGTTGAAGACCTGCAGTTCAGGCTGCAGCAGTCGAATGAGAGGGCCACCCTTTTCCTCCAGATTCTCTCCTCGTTGCACAAGGCCTTCCTCTCGACCCCGACAGCTGCCACCTCTGAGAAGGCCCCAGGTACTGAGCATGAGGCAAAGGCGCATACGCAAGGAAGCACACACAGCGGAGAAGTCATGGTGCAGTCTGAAGAACAGCACGGGAAGGAAAGGAAGCATCGCGAGCTCGTAAGCAAGCCTGAGACGCAGGACCCTGTTCGTAATTTCCCGAGCTGTGAAGCCACAATGCAGGATATAGTGCACTGGGGAGATGGCACGCCGATCATTGAGAAGGAGCCTGGACCTGAGGATCTCCAAGGAACCTGGCCACCACCCGAGATCGAGATCAACCACCCGAGCATTGCAGTCACAGTGCAGGTTGAAGTAAACTGGGAAGGTGGCACGCCAATCATTGAAGAAGAGCCTGGGCGGGAGGATCTACAAGGCACCTGGCCAGACTACGTGGCTACCATCTAGGTTATGTGTTACTTTCTGATTATGGTTTTTAGTCTCTTTTTCCATGCTTAGTATGTTGTATCAAACTTTCAAAGACTTAGTGGCTAAGTGGGCTGGTTTCCCCTCTGTTGGGGCAGCCCATTAGCGCATCTAGACTATGACTGTAACTGGGTTCCTCCATTTTGCCTATGGCAGGTTTTTTAATATATAATATCTTCTTACTAAAAAAAAAAAATTAAAATATCGAAAAAAAAAAACCTAAAAAGGGAGGGGGTGCTACCGGTAGCACCATTTTTAAAAACGGGGTAAAAAATGTGACCCCCCAAAAAACGATAATTCTGTAGAGTTCTCATTAAGTTGGTAACTATGTTAATATTCAAACTATATAAACTAATGTTCAAAAAATACGCTACTCTATTTTTCCAAACACCTTTGAATATGTGCATTACAGTAATGAGAATGGGATGGGATAATGACTTAAAATTTGTGTTTGTATAATCTTGAAAATTGTAATGAATATCTTTCTAGTTGTGTATAGAATTAACCAAATTTGAGTTTAGTAAATGGCCCAAAATTTCCAAAACTCTATTCACTAGATTTCAATAGAAAAGTCGCCCCAAAAACTCTTGGAAACACAACACACTTGCTACAATGTTGCAAATGTTCAATCCAAACATCCACAAACAAACACAACTTGTGCTTAGTGTTGAAAAATACTGAGAGGGGGGGGTGAATCGGTATTTTGAGCTATCAATCAATTTTTGACTTTTCTTTCACTAAAAAACTTAGTCTACTTTATAGAGATCAGTTGTTGTATATTCTTATGAAAACGGTAGTGCATCCAGAGATCTTATTATGGATTTCTTCATTCATCAGATATCTTTTAAACAGTAATTCAACAAAATAAACTAACACAGATGAATAGGACACATGAACACCAGGATTTAAGGTGGAAACCCAAATCAGGAGAAAACCATCGCTGTTGTTGTCTCTGTCTCCAATGATTATTATTAAGAAAACATTCTACAACAATGTACTAGTGTAGACTCATACTAGTACGCAGGCTTCTACCTGCAGAAGGCTACAACCTTCTCTCGTTTACCAGCCTTTCCTGGAAGGGAGCTTCAACCCCCTGAAGATAGCACCAGTTTCTACTGGCAGATTGCTACTGCTAAAGGGTTTAACCCTCATACTCACTGCTGACCACGTTTCATTAATTTTCACACTGGATCAAGTAGTTTCATCTAGTGGTTATGACACTAACAGAAATTATCTCAAGAGTAAACACAGATCTACAGACTGTCAGGAAGTTACCAAAGCACACATATTAAACAACTCAATAAACCTGGAGATGATGCCTCTGATCTCATGGTTGTTGAACCCACAGCCGAGATCTCTCTGTCAATGTAGATCTGACGCCCGACTGCCACAAGGAGGTTCCTCTTTATTCAAACCTTTCAGGCTGCCTCCACAAATGACATCACCCACCAGTAGATATCCCTACTGTCAGAAAAATGGCCTCCGCATGCTTCGACCAACACCTCTGCCCAGAGCATCGACCCCTTTTTAAGCCCATTGGTCCAGGACTCGTTCAACGCTCATCGGGTCCCATATTTATTGCTTGGAGGAAAACGGGCTCCCGTTTAAAATTTGAATTAAACCTACGTGCACCCTTTTAACTCAAAGGTCTTGATCATTTCTGGATCTGACGATTCAGATCAAATCGGGATTTCATATATCGTGATTTTGGCACTTTCGATGACATAATGTTTATGTCCACGGGATTCGCGATTTCCCAATTC
Organism: Picea abies; assembly: GCA_900067695.1. NCBI lineage: Eukaryota > Viridiplantae > Streptophyta > Pinopsida > Pinales > Pinaceae > Picea > Picea abies. The sequence continues at coordinate 8,508 of CBVK0102922004.1, forward strand.
ACGATGTGCTTCAGCCCTCCTGGCTGAGCCCCCGGTCAACGTGACCTACACTTTGTGACCACAACCTTACCCCGTCGGGGCTATCGGGATATCGCGTATCGCGATTTTGCAATATCCAACGCCATTGTTCACAGGACTCGCAAAACTCCGATTCTCGATTTTCGATGAAGCACCTGCCACCTGTCCTCCTGTTCTGCTGTGTTGACAGCTGGCTCACGTGACCGTTACCTGTGACCACATCCTTATCTCTGACAGTTGGCCTCCATTAATCGAGGTTTCTCGAATCGCGATTCTGAACTGCACAAAACTCTTGTCAGCAAGATCCCCGATTTCCCGATGAACAAAATGTCGATGGAGCCTTGATCTTCGACACCTGTCCCTCAGATGGACGGTCCCGATCCCTTCGGGATTTTGAGACTTTCGATGTCTCATGTCCTTCGACCTCATGAACTCTGATTTTCCAATGGCCAATATGTCGACGGTGCCTTGATCTTCAACACCTGTCCCGTAGATGGACGGTCCCGATCATCGATGCCTCTGCTGACGTCACACGTGGTTTGACACGTGTTAGATCCTGCCACGTGTCACTCTGATTCGTGACTTACATGTGCTTGAAGTGTTGACTCTGCTTAACACCTGTCATTCCCTGGTTGTGCCACGTGTCCCTTGCTGATGTGGTCTATTGTTGTGAGTTGGATCAACGGTTCAGATGCAATCTTGGCTCAACGGCTGCGATTACATCGCGAAATCGCATATCGCGATTTCGGGGTTTTCGTTGTCATTGTTCACGAGACTTGTGAAACTCCGATTCCCGATTCTCCGATGAAGCCTCCTGTCTACACGTGGATGGTCCCGATCGCTGCTTGATTTAACGGCTGTGATCAAATCGCGAAATCGCATATCGCGATTTCGGGGTTTTCGATGTCAATTGAATTGGACATTTCAAAGTCCCGATCTCGGAGAATCTCTGATGGCTTATTTCCCTCGTAGATTTTGCAGATCTGGTGACTGTCGGGTATCTACTTCCAATCTGACGACTCAGATTACTTCTTCTGCACGCCAACTCTTGCGCTTAACATCTGCACAGCTTCTCCCGATCCAACAGCTGTCGGGATTTCCAAGTGAGATCCAACGGCTCTCGGTCTCTTTCCTGTGCTTCTTGCACGTATAAGAACGCTATTCCTCCTGAGCTTATCTTCCTCGAATCCTTAAAGGATTCCGATGTCTGCTTCACTGTTGTACTTAAGCCAGCATCACTACTGTACTTGCCATCAATGACAAGTCTACGCTGCCTGTAAAAACAGTTCCAACAATCTCCCCCTTTGTCATTGATGGCAATACTCTTCCTCGGCAACACTCTTCCTCTTGTCTTTTTCCTCCCCCTTTGACATCAATGGAAAAGAGTGGACAGTGCCATGCTCCCCCTGAAACCATGCTATTTCTGTTGAATAACCCTTTATGCTCCCCCTTAGCTAGAGCATTTAAAGATGTTGATTAACACCTTCAACCAATTTATATTTCTGTATTTAAGTAGACCTGATCCTCTACATGGCAGAGACTACTCCCAGTTTTTGTCGGAGATATTCGAACGCTTCTCTGGGTAGAGGCTTGGTAAAGATATCAGCCACTTGTTCTTTGGAGGGAACATAGTCCAATTTCACCTTTTGCTCAAGCACATGTTCTCGTAAGAAATGATATTTGATGGGAATGTGCTTGGTCTTGGAATGCATAACAGGATTCTTTGAGATACTGATGGCACTTGTATTATCACACATAATAGAGATAAAAGATAAACATTTGATCTGAAAGTCTTGAAGGGTTTGCATCATCCAAAGAAGTTGAGTGCAACAAGATGCTGCAACCACGTATTCTGCTTCTGTTGTAGATAAGGCAATGGAACTTTGTTTCTTGTTGAACCAAGATACTAACCGGGGCCCCATGTAGAATGCACCACCACTAGTGCTCTTTCGATCATCAACACTTCTAGCCCAATCTGCATCAGTGTATGCATGAAGAGTAAGATCAGCATTCCTTGGATACCATAGTCCAAAATCTTGAGTTCCTTGTAGATATTTAAATATTCTTTTGACTGCCTGAAGGTGAGACTCTCTTGGATTGGCTTGAAATCATCCTACAATCCCAACTGCATGCATAATGTCTGGTCTTGTCCCAGTGAGATACAGTAGACTTCCTATCATAGATCTGTATTCTGGCTGATTCACCGTGGGAGAATCATCATTAGTACTGAGATTACACCCAGTTATCATTGGTGTACTTACAGGTTTGCAATCTTCCATGCCATACTTTTTGAGGATTTGCTTCAGGTATTTTGTTTGTGATAGGAAAATGCCATCTGTTGCTTGTTGTACTTGTAATCCTAGAAAGAATGTTAGTTCCCCAAGTAAAGACATTTCAAATTCTTGCTGCATATCAGAAGCAAATTTCTGACTCATGGATTCTTCATTGCTTCCAAAAATGATATCATCAACATATACAACTACAATTAGTAGTTTGTCATTTTCAGTTTTTGTGTATAAGTTGCTATCAGCAAATCCTTTTGAGAATCCTTGTTGATGAATATATTTGTCAAGACGAGAGTACCATGCCCTTGGAGCTTGTTTGAGACCATATAGAGCCTTCTTAAGTCTACAAACAAGTTTTTCATCATTTCCAAAGATGAATCCTTCTGGTTGTTCTATATAAACTTCTTCTTCCAGGTCACCATTGAGAAAAGCATATTTAACATCCATTTGATGAACTTTGATGTGTTGGAAGCTTGAAAAGGCAAGAAACATTCTTATGGCTTCAAGTCTAGCTACAGGAGCAAAGGTTTCTTCAAAGTCTATACCTTCTTGCTGAGCATACCCCTTGCACACCAGTCTAGCTTTATTTCTTATAACCTCCCCATTCTCATTTAGCTTGTTTTTGAATATCCATTTAGTTCCAATGACATTTTTGTCATGGGGTCTTGGTACTAATTCCCAAGTGTGATTCTTTTCGATTTGATCAAGTTCTTCATTCATGGCTTGAATCCAACATTCATCTTTGCTAGCTTGATTGACATTGTGAGGTTCAACAGTGGACAGAAATGCCAGATGGCTAGAAGATCCTACAAGAGTCCTTCTTCTTTGTACACCTGATCCCTTTTCTCCCAAAATTTGAGATTCTGGATGATTCTTTTGAACATATCTGGATGGAGCCTTTTCAGATAAATCCTCTTCGGATTCTTCATTGGGTTCACTATCTATATCATTCCTATTTGATGTAGAATGATGTATGTCATTATCTTCATCAACAGTTGTTTGTTTTTCTTCTTCCTCGACAGTTGTTTGTTTTTCTTCTCTTGGAGCTGCAGGAGACTCATTAATAACAACATCAATACATTCAACAATCTTCCGAAGCCTTTTATTGTAACATTTATATGCTTTACTCCTAGAGGAGTAACCAAGAAATATTCCTTCATCTGCTCTTGGTTCAAATTTGCCAAGTTTTTCATCATTATTCTTGATAAAGCATTTGCTTCCAAATACTCTAAAATGTTTTACAGTGGGAGGTTTTCCATACCATAGTTCAAAAGGAGTTTTATCACTGTTTACACGAACATGTGCTTTATTGAGAATATTTGCTGTTGTATGTGCTGCTTCTCCCCAAAATATATCAGGTGTTCCGGAATCATCAAGCATAGCTCTAGCCATTTGTTGAATTGTTCTATTCATTCTTTCTACAACATCATTTTGTTGTGGAGTGCCTGCTACAGAAAACTGTCTTTTTATGCCATGTTGTTCACAAAATTCAATGAATTCATTTGATGTATATTCTCCTCCTCGATCAGATCTAAGACATTTTATTTTTAGATCTAATTCATTCTCAACTAGTGCTTTGAAGATCTAGAACTTCTCAAATGCTTCATCTTTATGTTTAAGCAGTCCAATCCAACACATTCTAGAGAAATCATCAATGAATAAGATATAGTATTCTTCACCACGTGGTGACTTTTTCCTCATAGGTCCGCATATGTCAGTATGAATGAGTTAAAGAGGCTTACTTGATGATCCTTCTTTGGCTTTAAACTGCACTCTGGTTTGCTTGCCGAATTGGCACGATTTGCATATGATATTCTCAGGTAGAGTAATGCTGGGAAAATCACGAACAGCTTTAAATCTGCTTAATTTGTTGATTTGAGAGAAGCTCAGATGCCCCAATATTCTATGCCACAGCCAATTTTCTGAAGATTTACTCAAGTAACATTGTTCTTTGTTGTTATTTAATATATATAGGTTGTTAGGAGTTCTTTTTCCTCTTATAATAGCTTTTCCTGTATCAAGATCACGTACCACACATTCTTTTGAACTAAAGACAACTTCAGTTCCTTGATCGCACATTTGACTTACGCTTAACAAGTTATGCTTTAATCCATCCACATACATGACTTCATTAGCTTTCACATTTTCTTTTAGAAGAGCAGACCCTTTTCCCTTAATAACCGCAGGAGTATCATTTCCAAATGTAACCTTCTTTTCTTTTTCTAGAGTACTATATGCAAGAAGTTTGTCTTTGTCACCTGTCATGTGTCTTGAGCATCCACTATCAATGTACCATTGGTTTTCTTCATCTTCTACAAATAAAGCTATACCACAATTTTCAGCCTGTAGTTCTTTCTTTTTCCATACTTTGGAGTTTGGAGGAACATGTCTTTTTAGCTGAATTTTGCTTCTGCATTCAGATTCTTCATGGCCAAAGTTATTGCAATAAGCACATTCAACTTCATCTTGAAGAGGAGAGAAGTTGTTATACGTATTCTTCTTTGTTTTCAACTCAATCCTTTTCTTTCTTGGTTCTCTTGTCATGATAGTTTTATATGCAACACATTGAGCAGCTTTATGACCAAAGTTGTGACATGTGAAGCATTGTCCCTTGAAGAAGAATTTTTTGTGATCATAGAATCTTCTATATGAATTTACTTGTTGATTGGAGTTTCCTTGAAAGGCATTCCTGTTTGTGGTTTTTGAATTGAGATGATCATGTTTTACTTGTGAAGATTTTTTATTCTCTTGCTGAGTGGCAACATCTGGTAAACTGGCTGTAACTGCTTTTAGATAATTTGGTGTTGAAGACTGAGAAGACTCTCCAGTATATCCAAGGCCTGTCTTTATGAGAGGAGAACGTTGTACCTTGATAATTTCATCTAAGGTTTCAGATCCTTTAGCAAATCTAAGATTCAGAGTCTTTACTTTCTTGAGTTCTTTTCTTAGACTTACTACTTCACATTCTAATTTCTCATTATGTTTCTCCTTTTCTTCAAGCTGATTTTTCAAAGTTTCTATAGTGATTTTACTCTCTTCTAAACAGATTTTGAGTTTATTGTTTTCATCAAGAAAGTCACTGTCTTTTAGAGCATCCTCAAAAGTATCCTTTTTTTCTCTGGATCCTTTTTCAAGTGCTATGAGAAGTCTAAGGTCTTGTTCACATTCTTCCTCACTATGAGATAACCCATCACTATCTTCATGAGTATAGAAACTCTGTTTAGACCTAAAATGATTCTTATTCCTTCTTGTTGCTTCCTTCCCCTTTTTGTGTGTTTCTTTATAAGGACACTTAGAAGCATAATGACCAACTCTTCCACAATCAAAACATTTGAAAGGAAGCTTACCTCTGAACTGTCCTGACCCGATTTGAAGTTTCCTTACGAAGTTTATCTCATCTTCTTCTGAGATATACCCTGATCCTTCTATTGTTTGTACATCCATTCCTTTTGTAGAAGTTCTAAAGACTGCATCTTTGACTTCAGATGGTCCTCCTCTTCTCATTTCATAAGCAGTTAGTATGCCATGTAATTGCACCACAGTAAGATTTTGAAGATCCTGTTTTTCTTCAAGAGCTGATACTTTTGACTCAAATTTTACAGTTAGAGATCTCAAAAAAATTTCAACCAAGGTAGATTCGGTTATTGTTTCTCCTAGATTTCTCATGCAATTTACAATGTCATCAAGATGTAAAAAGAAATTGGCAATGCTTTCCTCATTATTCATTTTAAGATTCTCATATTGAATTCTGAGGGTTTGTAGTTTAGCACTTTTTACCTTTGCATCACCTTCATAACTCAGAATGATTTTGTCCCATATGTCCTTTGTTGTGTTCAGCTGCATGACTTTGACAAATTCTAGTTCAGTTACGCTTCCTAACATAGCATTGACTGCTTTTGCATTTGTTTCGTAGGTTTTTCTTTCTGTTGGATCTATTGGTACTGCAGATGGATATTGATATCCTCCTTCAACAATAGCCCATACATCTGCTGCCAGAGACTGAAGATAAGATCTCATCCTTGTTTTCCAGAACATTAAATTGTTTCCATTGAAGAGTGGAGGCCTAATAGATGCCATTCCGTCTTGATTGCTCATTTTGATTGATCTTCCTTCTAGCGGCTAAGCCTTTTCAGAAGGACCAGGCTCTGATACCAATTGTTGAAAAATACTGAGAGGGGGGGGTGAATCGGTATTTTGAGCTATCAATCAATTTTTGACTTTTCTTTCACTGAAAAATCTTAGTCTACTTTATAGAGATCAGTTGTTGTATATTCTTATGAAAATAGTAGTGCATCCAAAGATCTTATTATGGATTTCTTCATTCATCAGATATCTTTTAAACAGTAATTCAACAAAATAAACTAACACAGATGAATAGGACACATGAACACCCCAATGATTATTATTAAGAAAACATTCTACAACAATGTACTAGTGCAGACTCATACTAGTACGCAGGCTTCTACCTGCAAAAGGCTACAACCTTCTCTCATTTACCAGCCTTTCCTGGAAGAGAGCTTCAACCCCCTGAAGA
>CBVK0102922017.1:0-10743 GCA_900067695.1 Picea abies
GGAGAGCTTAAGAATTTGTGCATAAAGATACCTCTCTTACAAGCTCTTAAGGATGTGCACATTTTCAACAAGTATATCAAGGAAGAATGCATTAGAAGGCTAGGGAGAAAAAGGAAAGATGCTCCTACTATAAATGTCATAGGACAATTAGCTAACCTTATGCTTGGGAAGTTGATTGTACCTAAGTACTTGGACCTAGGGAGTCCCTTCGTAAATGTGCATTTTAACAACACCCCGATACAAAATAATATTATTGATCTAGGAGCTGCAATCAATGTTATGACTAAGGATACTATGTTGAGACTCAACCCTCAAATATTTACGAGAGATAATCCAACTGTCCTGCAGCTAGCAGACATATATACAGTCAAACCTGAAGGTATGTTGGAAGATATCATTATCTCTATTGATTCTTGGGTCTATTGAATTACTAGTCCTTCAACCCAAGTCTCAATCAAATGGATATCCTCTCATTTTGGGAAGGCCTTGGCTGGCCACAACATATGCATACCTTGGTTGTAGAGAAGGAAATATGACCATCATTGATGGCCTTTCCGAAAAGAAAATAATTCTTTATCCTCCTGCCCAACCTTTGATAACATAAAATCTTCCTATGTGGGTGGAAAAGGAAGATGACTTGACACAAACAACTTCCTAACCCATCTACACAATTCAAACTTCCTTGGCTGATAGTACAATTGATGAGGATACTTTCCTTGAACATTTTCTGCAAAATCAATATCCAAACGATGTGAAAATAGAAGGGATAAATGATAATAACAGATTTGAAATTTTTGCAGAAAATGACATAGAATTATGGACATATTTGTTTACTATTGAGATAGAAGATCCTGTTGGAAATTGTGTTGTCATTGATGTCAAATGAAGAAATCCCTAGATGTCATTGATGTCACAAGAAGGGGGAGACTAACCATGATCGTTGATGAAGACAGAAATACTGTGATGCCAGGTCCAAGGATCGTGAAAGGATCATGATCGTTAACTACAAGAGACCGACGATTAAGATCGAATCATGGATTATGTTTCAGAGTTCAAACCATGAAAGAAACCTCAATGAATAGAATAAAGGATCATTGAATCGATTGGAGATAGATCGAGGTCGAGAAGAAATCGATGGCCAATGGCGAGATGGATTAGATTAAAATCAATGAATAATAGAGTTGAATTTTGTTCATATGCAGGTCGAAGAACGAGGATCGAACCTTGTAGGCAAGGAGAAACCATGACCGTTGTATCAAGATAAATAGTCAATTGTGACCGTCGATTATATGCCAAGACCTCCATTCATGTGTTAAGAATGAACAAATGATATTAGATCCCAGATAGAGATCTATCCAGATCGATGACCAAGGTGTTCCCTCATTCAGAGCCCAAAAAAATGGTAAAATACTTTCAGAGTCATAACTATCGGAGGATGAATGTTGACAGAGTAATCCGCGCTCTGAAATAAGGGTATCAAAGAATATTCCATTCATGGCCTTGAATTGTGTGCCAAAATATTAGGAGAGATGCTCATCCAATACATAGGAAGGAGTCCATGTGGAGGACACGTCAGTGCCATGTCAACACCACATCAGATACACGTGTCAAACTTTGTACAGTTCCATGTCAACACCACATCAGATACACGTGTCGTACTTTGTACAGTGCCATGTAAATACCAGGACAATTCCATGAAAACAGACAAGTGTAACCTAGTGACTGGACCATGTGTCATAAGCATATTTGACCACGTACAAAGGTGACATGAAGTCTGACGATGAAGGAAATTATGAATTAATATGAACCATTGATCTATCAGAGCCATAACAAAGAGATTTGGATTGTCCATTGGATTGAGATGGTCAAAGTGTAATAGTTCACCATTTTGTTTACAATTTGAAGAAAGGGTATTGAAGAATATTCCTTTTTTGATACCGTCGAAGCTTATCATTCGACATTGAGAAGGTTGGGGAAATTTCACCATGTCGGAAAGAGGGTATCAAAGCATATTCCATTGTGCTTTGATTTACAAAATATCTTTCTGTTCATCTCAATCAACGACTGTGATCTATTCAAAGTACTCTAGATCAAGGCTACGATGCATGGAAAAATCCTATTGGTTGTCATAATGAGTCCATCAGAGTTCTTGAGTGTGAGGACGCATAGGGACTCCGAAAAAGGAGCTTTGAGGATAAATCTAGACCATTTGTCTGTGTGCGAACGAGATAAGATGAAAACTATTGATCAACGATCTGATAGTTGGGGAAGTGTTGAGTGCTCGATATCCTGATGGTCTCGATAGACAGATTGTAGATCGACAGACGAGATCAAATCTGATCTAGATGTAATGGTGTATGAATGATGAGGTCCAAAGGGTCCGATAGCTTGGTAGTTTAGATGTTATGGATGTTAGATCTGATAGTTACGATCTAACCAAGAGACGATCGAACGATTGTTGTGGGTTGAGATGGTGTTGAGTGTTTCGACACCCTGGTGGTCCCGATATGAAATAATGAATCAATGGTTGTGATCAAACGAAGGGTAGATCAGACGATTGCTATATATTGAAATGTTGTAATGCGTATTGGTACCCTGGTGAACAAAATTATAAATCAATGGACAATATTGAATCCAGGATGAGATTTGACGGTTGTTGAGTGTCAAAATTGTGTTGTGTGGTATGTGAGCAGATCGCATGAAATGAAAAGTATTAGGGCCCGATTTTGAGGAAGATGAAAACGAAATTAGTGCCGACTTGATGAACATGAATTCGCATGTGGAAAAATGCTTAAGTACATGAGCTCTATAAATAATGATCCTTTGATTGAGCTAGAGTGTGGATGACAAATAAAGAGTGAATAAGAGAGGCTCTGAGGTTTGCAATGGAAGAGTGGAGTTGATGAAGATCCAATTTTTGACGATACAAAGAATGAAGCATGTTGGAGAGGTCTTCTAAAGAAAAGTATGAATTACAAATTGTTAGAGTGGTAGGGTGGAGAAAGGAAGGGGATTGGTGTCTCCTACAGGTTGGTGCTTGTGAACAATAATTCTATAGGTTGGTGCCCGTTGGATGAGTTGGTGCTCAACAAGGGGATTGGTGTCTGCAAATATTATTGTAGATTGGTGTCTGCTATAAGTTGGTGCTTACAAATTTTATAAATATTTATTTTTGGTTTTCTCCCATTTGGGTTTCCATGGTAAATATTCGTGTTGTTCATTATTGAGCACTGGTAAATAAAAAATTCTAGGTAAAAATAAAGTTGTGGTAAAAAATAATTGTGTAATACTGATTCACCCCCCTCTCAGTATTCCAACAATTGGTATCAGAGAAGGTTCCTTCAAAAACAACCTAAACACTGGAAGGTGAATCCTCACAATGGAGGAACAGGAAGGGTTCTCCACAAACAAGGCTCCAAGATTTGATGGATCAGAATATGTCTTCTGGAAAATAAGAATGCAGGCATTTTTTATGTTACTCAGATATGATGTGTGGGCTTTAGTAGTAAATGGTTACAAAGCTCCAAACACTCGTCCAAATGATACGGCTGAAATTAGGCTCAGTAACAATAATTCGAGGGCCAAGAATGATATTCTTTGCGGATTAACAACATCAATATAGACCAAATTCATTTACTGTGCCTCGACTAAAGAGATTTGGGAAACATTACAAACGATTTCTGAAGGAGATGATAAAGTTAAGAGAGCAAAGTTACCAGTCTATAAAGGACAATTTGAGACTCTCAAAATGAATGAAGAAGGGAACATTGCAGCCTATCTTCTGCGTGTGGATGAGGTTGTCAACTCCATCAAAGGATTAGGAGAAGATGTTGAAGAAACTAGTATTGTACATAAGGTGCACAGATTACTTCCCTCAAGATTTAACCCCAAGATATGAGTTATTGAAGAAATGAAGGATCTAGACAAACTAATAGTGGATGATTTGCATGGAACCCTAACTGCATATGAAATGAGAATAGAACAGGATAACCCACCAAGAACATCGAGGAAGGAAGCAACCTTTGAAGCATCAACAAGGACATAGTGCAAGATAAGTGATTGCTCAGACAATGAACTAGATGAGGAAGAAGCAAAATTTGTTAGGAATCTCGAAAACAAATACAAAGAGAAGCTCCCTTTCAAATGTTTTGATTGTGGAAAAATAAGACACTTTACTCATAAATGTCCCTATGCAAATACTAATGTGAAAGAATAATTTAATTTCAAGAAAACCAACAAAAGGAAGATTGAAAAGAAGAAAAAGCCTTACAGACAAAGGAAGAATCTATATATCAATGAAGACAACATCTCATCAGATGATAGTGATAGTGAAGCAGACAAGATTCTCTTTATGGTTCTGGAAACACAAACATATAAAGATACAGACTCAATAGAAGAAAACAATTTTGTTAAAGATGCAGAAGTAAATCTTGAAGCATAACTCATTAGTGACCTAGAAGAAAATTACAAACTTAAGGACAAGAATAGAAATCAAAAGCATGAACTACATAAATATAAAGAGAAGGAATATGATGATAAGGAAACAGAGAAGACAATAATTACCTTAAAGATTCAAGTAGAAGAAACAAAGTATTGGATTACTGAGAGGGGGGGTGAATCAGTAATAAGAAATTATACCACTTATTAATCCTTTAAACCACAATGTATATTCCTTTAACATATACAACCATATTCATTTGTTTAGCATCAATATATTACTGTATCATAAACATTAGCATTCATCAATGCATAATAAACAATAACAAACACATCCACACAATGCACAATACACCAATATTTACATGGAAACTCAATGTGGGAGAAAGCCATGGAATGTTTTTCTTATATGTCAAGAATTGCATTCAAGGAAGCACCAACTTCCAATTCTCCAGCTCCAACTGGAAGGAGGCTCCAACCCCCTAGTTTATCAAGCTCCAACCTGAAGGAAGATCCAACTCCCTGGGTTCTCCAGCTATAACCGAAAGGTGGCAACAACCACCTAGTTCTCAGGATTCAAACTGAAAGAAGATCCAACTCCCTGATTCTCCAGCACTAACCGGAAGGAAGCTACAACCCCCTTTTCTTGTCCCATCTTGTTGCCCTGAAATATAAATGTCAAATAACTGATGAAACCACTACCACACTATCACTGTGAAATATACCACTATAAACCTATACCAATCTGTGCCAACAACCTGTAACCAACCTGTACCAATAACATGTAGTCAACATGTACCAATAACTTGTAATCAACTTGTACCAATAACTTGCACCAACATATACCAACAACCTATACCAATAATCTCCTCAATAGATCAGATCTGATAACATAGATCTCATACCCAAAATCACAAGAATATCACTCAAACCATGTGCATCTATGCCTCTCTAGTCATGTGCCATACAATCATAATCATGTGTAATAAACCCTCACATGGACTAGACATTAAACCCTTACTGATATGCAACCTCAAACTAAATCAACAACTTCAGAAACACATCACAACCAAAATCCCTCAACCATATATCAAAGAAATACAAGATATGTCTCAATACTCAAGGATTTGTGCTAAATACCTCCAAGAGGGCATTCACCAAACTTCTCAAGACAAACACTCAACCAATCACATAGATCCAACTCAAGACAAACACATTATCATACCTCTTACTTTTCTGTAGCTGCAGATCTATTACGGATATGTTTCTGTAGCTGTGATTATGTTGTCGTGATTCTGCTGTCATGGTTTTGTTGTCATGATTATGTTGTCGTGGTTTTGTTGCTCCGACTCTGTTGTCGCGGTTCTACTGTCGTGTTTTTTCTGTCATGATTTTTCTGCCGCAATTTTGATACCTTTGCAACAATGAAATATTTGTCCTCACTTTGCTTCGCTACCTCAGATTTTCTTAGCTTTAGATGTGACAATTAAAACCTACAAATAACCTTTCACAAATGATATTCAATGATGCATGGAACCCTAACTACATATGAAATGAGAATAGAATAGGATAACCCACCAAAAATATTGAGGAAGGAAGTATCCTTTAAGGAATCAAATAAGACATAGTGCAATATAAGTGATTACTCAAACAACAAATTGGACGAAGAAGAAGCAAATTTTGTTAGGAAGCTCAAGAAAAGATACATAGGTAAGCTCCCTTTCAAATGTTTTAATTGTGGAAAAATAGGACACTTTGCTCATAAATGTCCTTATGCAAATACTAATGAGAAAGATGAATTTAATTTCAAGAAAACCAACAAAAGGGAGATTGAAAATAAGAAAAATCCTTACAGACAAAGGAAAAATCTATATAGCAATGAAAACAACTACTCATCAGATGATAATGACAGTGAAGTAGACGAGATTTTCTTTATGGGGCTGGAAACACAAACAAATGGAGATACAGATTCAATAGAAGAAAACAATTATGTAGAAGTAAATCTTGAAGTAGAACTCATTAGTGCCCTAGAAGAAAATTACAGATTCAAGGACAAGAATAGAAAGCAAAAGAGGGAACTGCAGAAATACAAAGAGAAGGAATATGATGATAAAGAAACAAAGAAGACAATGATCACCTTAAAGGTTCAAGTAGAAGAAGCAAAGAAGATTGAAGAAGTTGTAAAGGCTCAACTGAAAGAAAAAGAAGATATCTGCAACACTCTTAAATCTGAAATGGCCCACATGAGAAATAAGTTGGAGAAATCAATAAGAAGTTCTACAGATTTAGATGAAATTCTAAATCATGAGAGAGAACCATATGAAAGAATGGGTCTTGTCTACAGTAATAGGAAGGAAGTTGTCAATGAAGAAGCATCAACATCTTCAAAAAAACCAAGATAAGAAAGAGCCAAGAACTATGCTGACACTCTAAGAAATCCAATCAAAGTTGAAGACCACAGAAGGGAGGAACAATATGATCCACAAGAGAAAAAAATTACTCACAAAGACCGAATTTGGAAAACTATCTCATCAAGATGGAATCACTCAACTAGGTATCAAAACTCTTTCTATGGCTATTGTTATTCTTGTAATGGATTTGGTCATAAAGCAATATATTGTAGAACAAGTATAAGAAGAAATTACATGAGGAATAACTACCAGGATACTAAGGGATTCTCAATGAGAAATTACAATTCATTTTCTCCCTTGATGAATTACAACATCATATGTTATAACTGCAATAATTTTGGACATATAACAAATTACCTCAGAAGTAATCTCAAGCAAGTTTCACCTATAATGAAAAGAAGTTGGGAACAAAAGACATTTTTATTTTTTTTCAAGCAGTGCTCCATGCTCAGAAAAATAAGGATAAGTGGATTATCGACAATGGATGCTCTAGTCATATGATACAAGATAGAACAAATTTCATCTCCTTGAGAAAAATGAGGGCAACATTACCTTTGGAGACAATGGCAGATCAAAGATAGTTGGAAAAGACACCCTCAACCTTGACAACAGAAAAGCTAAGATAGAAAAAGTTATGTGTGTTAAAGATCTAAAACATAATCTTCTCAGTGTAAGCCATATGTGTGATCAAGGACACAATCTCATATTTAATTCCCGAGAATGTCAGATCAAAAAAATAGACTCAGGCAAGCTGATAGCCAAAGGAATAAGAACCCCAAACAATGTATATGTTCTTAATGAAATCATTGGAGAAAATTGCTTTATAGGATAAACAGATGAAAGTTGGTTGCGACAAAAAAGAATGGGTCATATGAACTTTGAAAATATGGTAAAAATCAGTACCAAACAAGCAGTAAGAGACATGACAAGAATCATAAAACCCTCAAGCACTATTTGTAAACAACGTCAACATGGAAAATAGTAAAGGGTGAACTTCAAAACAAAAGAATATGCAACTTCCAAGCCTTTGGAACTTGTACACATAGAGTTTTGTCGACCAACAAGGACCCAAATCTTGCAGGGAGAAAAGTACTTCATGTTACTCATTGATGACTATACAAGAATGACTTGGGTTACTTTCCTCAAAAAAAAATCTGAAACATTTGACAAATTCAAGGCATTCAAAGCTCTAGTTGAGAACGAGATAGAGATGAAAATCAAATGTTTAAGGTCAAACAATGGAGGTGAATTCACATCCAATGAGTTTGTGGAATTCTGTGAAGCACATAGAATAAAAAGACAATATGCGGCAACAAGAACTTCTCAACAAAATGAGGTTGTTGAAAGGAAAAATAGACAGGTACAAGAATTTGCTAGAATAAAGATAAATGGAGTACGTTTATCAGACAATTTTTGGAGAGAAGTAGATTATATAACTGTCTATATCCTAAATAGAGGACATATCAGAATCAACAATGACAAGACACCCTATGAACTATGGAAATGGTGATCAACATTTGTCAAACACTTCATAATCTTTGGGAAAAAGTGCTACATCAAATGAGATGATGAGGACTTAGGAAAATTTGACTCTAGATCAGATGAAGGAATCTTTCTTTGATACTCATAAAAAAGAAAAGCCTATAGGTGTTACAATAAAAGGCTGTAGAATATTATTGAAAGTGTTAATGTCAGAATAGATGAACAAATTAAATACACTAAAGAAGAAGAAGATGAACATGAAGAAGAAGAACAAGAAAATGAAGAAGAACATGAGGAAGAAGAACAAGCAAATGAAGAAGAAAAGGAGGAAGAAAACAAGAAAAGGAATAAGAAAAAACAAAAGAAGCAGAACACCAAGGTACACAAACACAATCAAGGTTTGTACAAAAGAATCACCCAAAAAATTTGATTCTTGGTGACAAAAATGCTAGAACTCAGACAAGAAGGAAATTGGCAAACAATTATGAGTAGAAAAATCTCTCCCTATTGTCTCAAGTAGAACCTAAATGCTTTATAGAAGCTCAGAATGATCATCATTGGGTAAATGCTATGGAAGAAGAGTTAAATCAGATTGATAAAAATGATACTTGGGAGATTGTCCCAAGACCCAAGGATAAAAATGTGATCAGAACCAAATGGGTATTCAAAAACAAGTTGAATGAAGATGGACAAGTAGTAAGAAATAAAGCAAGACTGGTCGATAAAGGGTATGCTCAAGTAGAAGGCATTGACTTTGAAGAAAAAATTGCACATGTTGCAAGGTTAGAAGACATTAGGATGTTTTTGGCATTGCAAGCTTTCTGAATTTCAAAGTATATCAAATGGATGTCAAGTTAGCATCCCTGAATGGAGATCTAGAGGAAGAAGTGTACATAGAACAACCTGAAGGGTTTCTATTGTCAGTAAATGAAGACTATTTTTGCAAATTGAAGAAAACATTCTATATCCTAAAGCAAGCTCCCAGAGCATGGTATTCAATACTTGACAAGTACTTGCATCAACAAGGTTTCAAAAAGGGAACAACATAAAACAATATCTACATCAAAATAGATCATACAAAAATGCTAATGATTGTAGTGTATGTGGATTATATTACCTTTGGGAGTAACGATGATAAAATGAGCCAAAAGTTTGCATAAGAAATGCAAAAGGAATTAGAGATGTCGATGGTTGGAGAATTGTCATTCTTTTTGGGACTGCAGATTTCTCAAACTAGTATAGGCATATTCATCTCTCAAACCAAATACATCAAAGAGACGTTGAAGAAGTTTGAGATGGAAGATTGTAAACATGTCAGCACACCCATGGTCACTAGATGTAAGTTTAACAAGGAGGATGAATCTAAGGACACTGATCAATATCTGTACAGGTCAATGATAGGAAACCTACTTTATGTGATACCTTCAAGGCTAGCCATAATGTAGGCAGTAGGGCTAGTTGGAAGATTTCAAGATGCACACAAGGAAACACATGCACAGGTTGTCAAACACATATTTAGATATTTAAAGGGTACTTTGACTTTGGACTATTGTATCCAAAAGGATAATATTTTACACTAAAAACATATACTGATGCAGATTGGATAGACAATGTTGATGACATGAAGAGCACAAGTGGAGGAGCATTGTTCTTGGGAAATTGTATAGTATCTTGGCTAAGCAAGAAACAATCTTCAATCACTTTGTCCACAATAGAAGCATAGTACATTGCAGTAACATCCTGTTGTACACAAATTCTCTGGATGAAGAAAACACTGCAAGACATTCAAATAGAATACAAGAAGCCAATTTAAATATTATGTGACAACACCAACGCTATGAGAAGTTCAAAGAATCCAATGATGCACTCAAAGAAAAAAACATATCCCAATCAAATATCATTTTATGAGGGAACATGTAAATGACAAGATTTTCAAGTTGGAGTATGTTCCTACTAAGGAACACATAACATACATATTTACAAAACCTCTACCTAGAGATACGTTTGAGTATCTAAGACAAAAGATGGGAGTCATTCCCATTTCTCAGTGAAAGTGTTACAAGTGAATCCTCCTACGAACAAGCGGATTCCCTCTTGGTCTCTAGACTCCTAAGGCCAAGACATAAAATTTCCTAACATGGACACTGACATCCTTTTTAGATCTAATTAAGCTAATATATTGAGAGGAAGAAGAACAATATGTACCTTGTTAACGTCGTTTGTCCTCGCAAAGTCCAAGCTGAGCTCCTTGATAGGTACTGTTAAAAAAACAAAGATACAAAGAACTTCCTATTCTATTGAGATTAGCTCAAATATAGATCTATTTGCTGAAGACAAATTCATGTGGAACAAACATAAATGTGAAAGAAACAGGCCAAGCATTGATTATTAATGAGAACAAGTAAAAGGTGCT
>CBVK0102922035.1:0-12720 GCA_900067695.1 Picea abies
ATTAAATTATTCCCTTTCCAGTAGTTTTTGTATTTCAGAATCAAGCCAATCTTTCCCAAACTATTTTAGCAAAGGCACAGTGAATAAAGAGATGATTAGTGCTTTCAACCTCTTAGAGACAGAGGTAACAACGAGACGGTCCTTCCCATCCTCTAATAATTAGGTTTTCCCATGTTAGGATCTTTTTCTCAGCCGCCAACAAGATGAAGCACTTTATTCTGAGTTGCAAGTCCCATTTCCATAAAGCTTGTCTCCATCCCAATACCTTTTTTAAACCCTGAGTTAATAGTAAATCTAGATAAGTATTCTTTACAGTTAAAATCCCAGAGTTATCACCACCGATTCACAAGGGTTCATCTACTATGTCCTGTATAAAGGCACTCAATTCAATGAGGTTCGTCTGAAAACAATTCCATTCATATCCTAAAGCACCTGAAAGTCCTAAATCTGAACTGGAATACCAAAAAGAAGTAGAGTGATTGTCAATGATCCTCCTCGCCTGCAGGAGAGAGGTGATATTTCGATTTTTTTAATCAGATAAAAGAGGAGATGATAAGAAGGATTTATCACCCATACCAAGGATCATGTCTCTACCAAGCGCGATAAGGTGACCCGAACCAAGCGACCAAGTTAACCAGTGAGTAATCAGATGGATTGCTTTCAGGAGTCCTCTCCAAATTCCGGAAGCTGATTTATGAAGGAAAGACAGAGACCTGAGCCAATTTTTAACCGTAGTGTGTGGCAGGTATTTATCAATAATAACTTTATTCCAAATACCACCGCACATCAGGACATGCCAAAGAGAGTTTTCCGCTAAAGCCTTATTGAAGTCAAATAAATTTCGCAGACCCCACCCTCCATATTTCTTTGGCAATTTTAGAAGTTCCCATTTACACAAATGATAGTGTTTAGTTTCATTTTTCCTTTTCCAAAGAAAGTTGAACATAATCTTTCTCAGATTGTTCAAAGAAGTGTATGGAATGATCTCAAGAGACATCAAGTACACTGATTGGCATTCTAACACTAACTTTAAATGAGTAAGGCAATCTCCCAATGAAAGCCACCTGTAACACTAATTCCCAATCTTCTTTTCGATTTTCTGCAACATCCAGTTCCAATCCTCGACACGCTACACCCCGGTTTTCAAATGATAACCAAGATATTTGAAACCAACAGAAAGGTCAGAGAAATTGAACGAAAAAAACAGTTTGAATGGATCAAGATCCTGAGTCGAAAGGCCTTCATGGAGAAGTGTCGATTTTTGAACATTTACCTTTAAACCAGACGCTAAACAAAATAGTTTAACTATCTTGTCGATCTCCCACCATTCACTTAATGTGGAATTTGACATAATAATAACATCATCTACAAACAAAATGTGAAGAATTTTAATAGTTCTGGATACTTTAATACCTGTTAGTAATCCATTTCTTTGACTCTCTTTTAGAAGAAGGCTGAGGCCTTCCATGACCAAAATAAATAAAAGAGGCGATAAGGGGCAACCTTGGCAGAGTCCTCTACCGCTTTTGAAAAAATCAGTGGCCTCCTCATTTAATAAAACAACAAAGGAAGAAGAAATGATACAACTCATTATCCAATTGGTCACGTCAATACCCAAGCCAATCTGAATTAAAATCATCCTTAACAGGTCCCAATTGATGCAATCGTAGGCCTTCTGAAGATCCAATTTTAGAACGATTGAATTTGTACTCTTCCTTTTAATACTATGAAGGCATTCATGAACCGTCCCAATAGCATCATGTATGTGTTGGCCTTTCAGAAATCCCAGTTTCTCCTCTGAAGGTGATCTGGAGAGAAGGGATTTCAACCTGTTTGCTATAATCTTTGTGATTATTTTATAACAAAGGTTACATAAAGATATCGACGTGTAATCCCCAAAGGTTTGTGGTTTGTTTACTTTTGGAATTAAGCCCAAGAAATTTGAATTTAGGCCACCTGAGCTAATACCTTTAGTTCTCGCTTCTTCCACCATTTCTAAAAGTTCTTCACCTACCAGATCGAAGAAATGTATGAAAAACTCTATCATCCAACCATCAGGCCCCGAGCTCTTGTCACGTTTAAATAAGGTTAAAATCACTTTTAGTTCACTTAGAACAACTGGACAACATAAAGCCACTGCTTAATTTTCAGTAATAAACCTATTGAAGAGACTAACCACTTTGACTTGATCCACTGTCGATGGAGGATCATGTTCTCTGTAAAAATATTTGAAATATTTTGTTGCTTCTGTTATAAGAGCTTCCTAGCCACTGTGCAGAATAACCATATCATCTTTTATTTCCCAAACGTATTTTCGATTTCTTCTGAAATTGGCAAAATTGTTAAAGAACTTGGTGGTATGATCACCACTTTTAATCCATATGGCTTTGCTTCTTTGATGCTAGAGTTCTTCCTTTTCCTTTAAATACTTATTTGTAATATGTTCAAGATTTTTTAGAATTAAATCCTCTTGTATTGTTCTCAAACCTCTCGAGGAGGGCTAGAGCAGGTTTTTTATATCAAGTTCAATCTGCACTAGATGTGATTTTTCCTTTATGGTTCATGACTTTGCCCACTGCTTAGTTTTGAACTTCAATTCTTTAAGTTTCCAAGCCATCCTTTTCTGTTTTCCACTCTCGATTATGAATTTTGGATCTTTCCATAGATTATGGACCAAACCAATGAAATCCTGATCAACCAACCATTGCGAGTTAAATTTAAATGGGTAGGCCTTAAAGATAGGAGAGATTTCGAGTTGAATAATCACCAGAGCATGGTCAGATACAAACGAGCATTGCACCCAAGATGATGCAGGAGCATCGCCAACATCAAGCGAGCCAGCGCAGGAGAAAAAGACAGTTGGACAAGCGCCAGCACAAATTTTGAAATCACCTTGAAGTTGTTGCGCAATCTTAAATGAAGTCATTAAGAAGAAGTGCACTTGTAAAATGTAAATGGACCTTGAGCAATTCGCTCTCGTCCTTAGTAGGTAGAAGGCATTTATAGTAGTTAATGCAAGTAGGTAGATTTGAATGTGTAGATTTGACAGTTTTAGAGTGCAAGAGGGAAACGATATATAGACACCCTCATTGTGTATTGTAACATAATTAGAAGCAGCATTGTTGGAAAGAGCAAGAGCATGCAGAGAGATGTGTAAGAACACCCATGTACAGATATTTGGATTAATAGAAAGAGGTTGATTCAAATTCATAGTTTCATGTTTGTTCTCTATGTATTGATGTTGAATGATATGCTCATAAATGTTTACTTCCTGTTATACATTTTCTTTAGATGTTGTGTATATGATTCCATGTTTTGAATTTGAAGTCTGAAAGGAAGTAGGAATGAGTTTCAATTGTTTCTCTATCTGAACAAGGATTCCTGCAAGGAGTGCAGTTGAATTGTCCACAAGGAGTGCGTTGACAAGGTGTTCAGAGGTTTGTCTCTGAAAGCTCAGGAGAGAAAGATTTTGTTCTCATTTCTACAAAAGTGCAGATAGGCATAGGAGCCGTGCAAGGAGTGCGCAGGCCGGGTGAAGCCTCAGGGGTGTGAACCTGAGTGAAGCATTGAGAGACTGCTGCTGCAAGTGTGCGCAGGGTCGAAGGGAATTCAGCACTTGGAAGTGTCTGAAGGTTGTCACAAGGAGTGCGCGCAAGAGTCTTCTCTAAGACTCGGAGTTATAAGGAATCTCAGGGAGGATAAGGCCTTATAGCCAATGAAAGGGTTGCACAGAAGTTGCACCTGGAAGAATTTAAGAAGGCATTGTAAGTTTGTGCGCAGGTGGACAAGTTTTTGGAGAAGCACTTAGTTATTCATAGAAATCGTCAAGGAGGAGCGGATGGTCAGAATTCTCTGAGGAGGATTCGTGAAATCCTGTGAGCCATCAGATCTCACGAAAGAGCAAGAGAGTTACCGCGAGTATTTCAGAAGGTTCTAATCTTGAGAGGAGTAGGACCGTAGATCCGAGCCGTAAGGGGTCGTTGGATTTACACGTATATACTTGTATCAAGTTTTCGTGGGTGGTCGTCCCGTAAACCTTGCAACGGGAATCGAAAAATCATGAAACGTGATTTCCCGAAAGCAAGTGGATTTGTGTGGGGCCACAAGAGCCAGCGAGGTGGGCAGGTGACACGCTATTTCGGGGTTTCGTGGGGCGAAGTTCCAAAACATCTTCATTAGGATTCACGATATTGCGAAGTCCAAAATCCCAACAGATGTGAAGTGGCGTTGAAAAGTAAAACTCGCGCGTGTAATCGGAGTTTCAACAAATCGGGATTCGGGAGTTGGGGAGACAAGTTGTTTGACATCGCGAGTGTCGAAATCGCGATAGGGAAAATCTCAAAAGGGAAAAGGAAAAGGTCAGCGTTGACTGGTTTCGGGTTTCTGGGATTCAAGAGACCAATGCTTGACTACTGGATTTGCGAAGTTGCGAAGTCCGATCTCCCAAGTGTAAAGAGGGGACCCCGTGAAAGTTTGTTGTGGGTGAAAATTTCCCGATAGGGAAATAGAAGAGCCGTTTAGAGTTCTTCGGGCCGTGGAAAAGGAAAGATCCTGTGTTGACATGGACCTTCCGACCTGCGGGTTGTGGAGCGTGCATAGGTGTCAAGTTTGGTATCAGAGCAAAGAAAGGTTCTTTGCTTTCTGTAGCAGAGAAGAAGAGAATTCACCATGCCGCCAAGGAGAAGGGACAGGCAAACACTCGATCCACCAAAGGATAGGGAAATGCCGAGAAGAAGAGGCAGGAAGATGACAGATCCAACTATGGAGAGAGAAATGCATGATCTATGAGCCAGACTCGAAGACATGGAGACAGTCCAAAGACGAACAGTCAATGTGGGGGATCTTAGTGATTTCGAGAGTGAAATTGAGGTTGAACATGAAGAAGAAGTTGCAGCTAAAGATGCATCAAATGAACGTTTGATCAAAGCTATTGCAAGGATGGGTGCAAGAGTGAAGATGGACATTCCAGTTTATGAAGGAAACCTAGATGCAGAGGAGCTTCTAGACTGGATTAGAGCTCTAGACACATACTTTGACTATGAAGACGTCGAAGAGGACAAGAAAGTCAAGCATGTTGTCACGAAATTAAAGGGACATGCAGCATTGTGGTGGGATGAACTACAAGCTGATAGACATTGCAAAGGCAAGCAGAAGATCAAAAGATGGGATAGAATGATCGTGAAGATGAAGGCGAAATTCATCCCCAGGGATTACCAAATTACTCTGTTCAGGAGGATGCAGAACCTGAGACAGAAGCTGATGACAATAAAAGAATACACTGAAGAATTCTACAAGCTGAACATCAGGGCAAGTCATCGGGAAAACGATGATGAAAAAGTTTCCAGATATATGAATGGCCTGAGATATGATATCCAGGATGAGATGAGCATGGTAACCATCCGAACAGTGGAAGATGCTTATCAGATGGCTCTGAAAGCTGAAGAGAAATTGAGCCGAAAGAAGGGTCAGAGAGGCCGAGGCAGAAGTCAGCCTAGAGGCAAATTAGTTGCCCAGGACAAATATCAGAAGCCCAAGGAAGACCGGAAGAAACCTCAGACTCAGACTGAGAGAGGTGGAACCTCACAGAGAGGGAAATATGTTGAACAGCGAGGGCAGCATACTGAGCAGAGAGGAGATTATGCTGACAATAACACTTTTCCTCGTACTAGAGGTAGAGGAAAAGGAAGAGGTGGAGTAATAGCATGCTTCACATGTGGAAAGAATAGGCACAAGTCTTATTAGTGTCCAGATAAAAAGAAGGAAAGTGGAGAAGCTCACATCACCGAAGCACAGAGGCGGGATGTTGAGGCAGAAGACGCTGAAGGCGGAATATCACGATGGGAAAATTTCTTTTGACACCCGAGAAGGAGGTGGAGAGTTCAGTCCAAAGGACCAGACTTTTCAGGATTGCTTGCAAGACCAAGGACAGGGTATGCAAGGTCATTGTAGATAGTGGTAGCACAGATAATCTTGTTTCTACGAAGATGGTAGAGAAGCTGGAGCTGGAGACGACTGATCATCCAAGCCCATACAGAGTTTTGTGGCTAAAAAAAGGACATCATGTAACTGTCACTAAACAATGTTTAATTGAATTTAAGATAGGAGGATATAATGATAAGATATTATGTGATGTCATTCCTATGGATGTTTGTCATCTATTGTTGGGTAGACTATGGCAATATGACAGAAATGTGATTCATGATGGGAGAATGAACACATACACCCTAGAGAAGAATGGGAGGACTCACATGTTGCTTCCAATTAAGGATAAGGAGGTGAAGCCGGAAGTAAGAAACATTGTACTTCTCATGAGTGGGGAGGAACTTCTTACAGAGGTTAAGAAGAAGGAGGATCCACAATTCATTGTGGTCAGGAAACCGAAGATTGTTTTGACCAGCACAAGGGTAGATGATTTACCAGAAGAAGTTCAGGAACTGCTGGAACAGTTCGCTGACATAGTAGTGGACGAATTACCTCGTTCATTGCCACTGATCAGAAGTGTGAATCATCATATTGATCTCATACCAGGAGCCAGTTTTCCAAACAAAGCCGCATACAGATTGATGCCGCAAGAGAATGAAGAGGTTAAGAGACAAGTCCAGGAGTTATTGGACAAAGGTTTGGTCAGAGAAAGCTTGAGTCTGTGTGTTGTTCCAGCAGTACTCAGTCCGAAGAAAGACGGAGGCTGGAGGATGTGTACTAAATCGAGGGAGATTAACAAGATAACCATCAGGTATAGATTTCCATTACCGAGGATGGATGATCTGATGGATTGCTTGAGTGGAGAAAAGTATTTTTCAAAGATTGATTTGAAAAGCGGTTATCATCAAATCCGCATGAGAGAAGGTGATGAATGGAAGACAACATTCAAAACCAACGAAGGGTTGTATGAATGGCTTGTTATGTCGTTTGGCTTAAAAAATGCACTGAGTACCTTCATGAGGTTGATGAATGAAGTCCTGAGGGAGTTCATCAGAAAATTTGTCATTATTTATTTAGATGACATATTGGTTTACAGTAAAACAGTGGCAGAGCATTTTAAGCATTTGGCTACAGTGATGCAGAAATTACAGCAAGAGAAGTTGTTTATAAACATGAAGAAATCCTCATTCATGAAGACAGAGCTCATTTACTTGGGATTTGTTATTTCTGCAGATGATTTGAGGATGGATCCAAATAAGGTGGAGGTAATAAAGAATTGGCCATCACCGAGAAATATCTTTGAGGTGAGAAGTTTTCACGGATTAGCTAGTTTCTACCGAAAGTTCATCAGGAATTTTAGCAAGTCTTTTCACTGGACAGAAGAGGCTGAGAAGAGTTTTAATCTATTGAAGAGGAAGATTATGGAACAACCAATTTTGGTGTTACCAGATAAAGACATTTCAAGTGAAATGCGATGCAAGTGGATTTGTAATCGGGGCAGTCTTAAGTCAAGAAGACAGGCCAATAGCATACTTCAGCAAGAAACTGAATGAAGCGAAAGTGAAGTACTCCACATATGACAAGGAGTTCTATGCTATCATTCAGGCATTGAAGAAATGGAGACATTACTTGATCCCGAAAGAGTTTTTCTTATACAGTGACAATCATGCACTGCAGTTTGTGACTCAACAAGAAAAGTTGAATCAGAGACATGTCAAATGGGTTGAGTACATGCAAAATTTCACTTTTGTGATTAAACATGTTTCTGGTACTGCTAACAAAGTGGCTGATGCTTTGAGAAGGAAGTGTTTTCTATTGCAGGAGTTCCGATTCAAAACGTTGGGTTTTGATGATCTCAGGAGCATGTACGTAGAAGATCAGGATTTTAGGGAAGCGTATAAAGCAGTTGAGAATCAAATTCTCAGAGATAGAAGCCAATGGGTAGAATACATGATCCAGGAAGGATTACTGTTTAAAGGTAATCAACTGTGTATTCTGAAATGCTCCATGAGGGAGAATCTGCTGAAGGAGAAACACAGTGGAGGATTGGTGGGGCACTTTGGTCACGACAAGACATTTGCAAATTTGAATGAGTCATATTTTTGGCCAGGAATGCGAGCAGATGTCAAGAGATTCGTGGACAGATGTAGAAATTGCCAACATTCGAAGGGAAGGAAGCAGAATGCAAGGTTTTATCAACCATTGCCCATACGAGAGAGGCCGTGGGATGCAGTCAGCATGGATTTTATATTGGGGTTGCCAAGAACACAAAGAAGTTTTGATTCAATCTTTGTGGTGGTGGATAGATTTTCCAAGATGGCACACTTCTTTCCATGTCAGAAAACTAATGACACAACTCACATTGCGAATCTGTTTTTCAAAGAGGTCATTCGACTTCATGGGTTGCCAAGAAGCATAGTTTCGGATTGAGATACAAAGTTCATAGGGAATTTTTGGAGGACCTTATGGAACAAGCTAGGAACTAACTTGTCATTCAGTTCAGCTTATCATCCTCAGACGGATGGACAGACAGAAGTGGTAAACAGAAGTCTGGGAGACTTGCTGAGAAGCTTGGTGACAGAACACCACAGCCAGTGCGACAACCTATTACCACAGGCAGAGTTTTCTTATAATGACTCGGTTAATAGGAGCACAGGGCAGAGTCCATTTCAGATTGTCTATGGCATGTAGCCGAGAGGAATTTATGAATTGAGGGATTCAGAACAGATTTCGACTAGGAGCGCTAGTGCAGAAGAATTCGCAGAGGCGATGAAGGAACTTCACAGCCAGGTGAAGCAGCGATTGCAGAATTCAAGCCAGGAGTATAAGCACAGAGTCGATCAACACAAAAGACAACTTCAGTTTGAGGTTGGTGATTTGATTCTGGCACATTTGAGGAAGGAAAGGTTCCCGAGAGGAACGTATAATAAGCTGAAAATGAAGAAAATCGAACCATGTAAGGTCTTGAGGAAATTTGGGGCGAATGCTCATGAGATTGAATTACCCGATGGGATCGGAATTTATCCGATATTCAACATCTCATATTTGTACCCATATAGAGCTAGGGAAACAAAGACAGAAAATGAGCAGCCAGTGATCCAGTGGACAAAGTAGATGCCAGTTGCAGAAAAGCCACAGATGGAGCGCATACTGGATAAAAGAGTGAGCAAGAAGACTAGGCAGAAAGAATACTTTGAATATCTGGTCAAATGGAAGAACCATCCATTTGAAGATGCCAGCTGGGAGAACGAGGCAGAGATCCAGAAGCATAGATAGACCGTGCGCGAGCTCATGGACAGGAGCCCATGAAAAATTTTCAAGCCAGGGAGTATGGTGCAGGAGCATTGCCAACATCAAGCAAGCCAGTGTGGGAGAAAAAGACAGTTGGACAAGCGCCAGCACAAATTTTGAAATCACCTTGAAGTTGTTGCGCAATCTTAAATGAAGTCATTAAGAAGAAGCGCACTTGTAAAATGTAAACGGACCTTGAGAAATTCGCTCTCGTCCTTAGTAGGTAGAAGGCATTTATAGTAGTTAATGCAAGTAGGTAGAATTGAATGTGTAGATTTGACAGTTTTAGAGCGCAAGAGGGAAACAGGATATAGACACCCTCATTGTTTATTGTAACATAATTAGAAGCAGCATTGTTGGGAAGAGCAAGAGCATACAGAGAGTTGTGTAAGAACACCCATGTACGGATATTTGGATTAATAGAAAGAGGTTGATTCAAATTCATGGTTTCGTGTTTGTTCTCTATGTATTGATGTTGAATGATATGTTCATAAATGTTTGCTTCCTATTATACATTTTCTTTATATGTTGTGTATATGATTCCATGTTTTGAACTTGAAGTTTGAAAGGAAGTAGGAATGAGTTTCAATTGTTTCTCTATCTAAACAAGGATTCCTGTAAGGAGTGTAGTTGAATTGTCCGCAAGGAGTGCGTTGACAAGGTGTTCAGAGGTTTGTCTCTGAAAGATCAAGAGAGAAAGATTTTGTTCTCATTTCTGCAGAAGTGTAGATAGGCATAGGAGTCATGCAAGGAGTGCGCAGGTCGGGTGAAGCCTCAAGGGTGCGAACCTGAGTGAAGCATTGAGAGACTGCTGCTACAGGTCTATGCAGGGTCGAAGGGAATTCATCACTTGGAAGTGTCTGAAGGTTGCCGCAAGGAGTGCGCGCAAGAGTCTTCTCTAAGACTTGGACTTATAAGGAAGCTCAGGGAGGATAAGGCCTTATAGCCGCTGAAAGGGTTGCACAGAAGTTGCACCTGGAAGAATTTAAGAAGGGTCGTAAATTTGCGCGCAGGTGGACAAGTTTGTGGAGAAGCACTTAGTTATTCACGGAAATCGTCAAGGAGGAGCGGATGGTCGGAATTCTCTAAGGAGGATTCGCAAAATCCTGTGAGCCATCAGATCTCACGGAAGAGCAAGAGAGTTACCGCGATTATTTCAGAAGGTTCTAAGCTTAGGAGGAGTAGGACCGTAGATCTGAGCCGTAAGGGGGTGTTGAATTTACACATATATACTTGTATCGGGTTTTCGCAGGTGGTAGTCCCGTAAACCTTGCAACGGGAATCGCGAAATCACGAAACGCGATTTCCCAAAAGCAAGTGGATTTGTGTGGGGCCATAAGAGCCAGCGAGGTGGGCAGGTGACACGATGTTTCAGGGTTTTGTGGGGCAAAGTTGCGAAACATCTGCATTAGGATTCACGATATTGCGAAGTCCGAAATCTCGACAGATGTGAAGTGGCGTTGAAAAGTCAAACTCGCGCGTGTAATCGGAGTTTTGGAAAATCGGGATTCGGGAGTTGGGGAGACAAGTTGTTCGACATCGCGAGTGTCGAAATCGTGATAGGGAAAATCCCGAAAGGGAAAAGAAAAAAGTCAGCATTGACTGGTTTCGGGTTTCGGGGATTCAAGAGACCAACGCTTGACTACTAGATTCGCGAAGTTGCGAAGTCCGATCTCCCAAGTGTAAAGAGGGGACCCCGTGAAAGTTTGTTGTGGGTGAAGATTTCCCGATAGGGAAATAGAAGAGTCGTTTAGAGTTCTTCGGGCCGTGGAAAAGGAAAGATCATGTGTTGACGTGGACCTTTCGACCTGCGGGTTGTGGAGCGTTTGTAGGCGTCAAAAGATCTATAAAGATCAACGCTCGAAAGCAAATTTTCAGACAAAAGGAATCTATCTAGTCATTTCCAAATAGCAACTGAACCAGAACACCTGTTTCTCCACGTTGAAACCACCTTTCCCAGCTCGATATCAATAAGATTCTGGTTTTGAAAAAGGGCTTTGAAAAAACCCTCTAAAGACCCCGCTGAAGCCGATCCTCCCCAAGTTTCACCTAAAGATAGAGTAAGATGCATATCCCCTAAAATAATAAGGTTTATAATAGATAACATGTCAGAATCTGCCACAAGCGTCCAAAATCTTCTTTTCTCCACACAAGGGACATAGCAATTAAGCAATCCAATCTCCCTTTTTCTAGATAAACAAGAACATGCCAATAAAAGTCCACCAATAGTGAGAGAAGGAACCAAACTGTAAATACTTGGATCCCATGGGGCCAACAGTCCACCATAAGTACCAAAAGAATTCACTGCATAACAAAACCAGTGCGGGCGAAAGGCGTGCATGAAGGATCTGGATTTCTGAGTCGATAACAGAGTTTCTTGAAGAAATACAATGTTAGGTTGGGTTTTGTCAAAAACACATCGAAAGGAGGCTGATTTTAGGGTGCCTCCGATCCCTCTGAGATTAAGAGAGAGAAAAACCATTATTTTGCACGAGCAAGGGCCTTCATTGCTCTAAGTGCCCCACTGTCAGTGGAAGAATGGGAATCTAGACTCAAAAGAGTCGAAACAGTAGTTTTTTTCCTGGTGCTCCTCGTTTTAACAGGTGAGTAATCAATACTTAAACCCCTAGACTATGTGAATTCTTTCCCAACCCCATCAACAAGTGAAGTGGGCTTACTAGACTCACCAGAAGTAATACCAGGGTCAATAATAGAGTTTCCAAGGTAGACTGGAAGTTAGATCAAAGAGTTTGGGTCTCCGCTGAAATGTATTAAGGATTCCAAGACCACATGAAGTGAAGGCTCATCATCTTCCAATTCTTGGTAACCCAGGAGAACAGGTGATCCAACAATCGGCGGGTTAGGAAGAGGGGAGTTATCAATAGAAATGGAAACAAACTGAAAGGTGGATGGAACTGACGGATGTTGATCAGTAAAGGGAGAAACCAGACCAAATGGTAGAGCTTCGCCAATCGTAGGATTAAATGACAATAAACCCTTGTTCAGAATACTTTTGGACTCAGCATCACCACAATGCTCCACTTCTAATGAAATGCCAACCTTATTCGTTTGTTTTTTTAACCAATCTGATGCATTCAAAGCATCAATTTCAAGCTGAGACAAGATGGAGTAAAGTTTAGGGCAATGTGTTTTCAACTTACCCGTCATTGAGCCTTCCGTAACTAGAAAATCAGACTCGTCCTATGGAAAATGAAAAGAGCTCAGACCAATGTAGTCCACCCCCGTAGACAAGTAAGGTGAGGGTTGGTGTAGAGGAAAGTCTTTGGTATCATCCTCCTCCACTGCATGACCTTTACAATCACGTCTCAAGTGGCCAATGCTCCTGTAGAAGATGCATCTAAAAGGTAAACCTAGATAATCCAGACACTGACGAATACGTCTGCCTCGCCTCTCAATCTCCAATACTTCAGGAAGGCCAGAATGAATGTCCATTGCAACCAAAATTTTCCCAAGTTTCTGCAACTTAGCGGAGAGTGAAGGATTGTC
>CBVK0102922055.1:0-14221 GCA_900067695.1 Picea abies
GGATATAGTTGTTATCCTAAGTGAGTTTCTAGATTCCTACTTTGCCTCCTACTTGATCTCTTGATGAGGTGTCGAGGTGAGAGCATTTGAGGTGGTTTTATTGTTGTATTATATATTTGTAGCAATGAATGAATACAATGTACATGAGATGGATTAAGGCCTTTTCCTCCAAAATTATTGTCTTAATATTATTGTGCTCAATTTATTCAAAGATAGAATAGGATAGCATGTGTTGCTTCTTTTTGGTTCCTTCTTCAAAAACATGCTTGCTCAAGTCTGGAATTATAGTTTGAATGATTTCCACCTGTGGCAATGGGAAAATTTATGGGAACTTGGAAGACAAGCTCATATTTCCCAGCATTCGTATCATACCCTTTTAGAATATTTTTCAGGTTGCCAGTAGGAGAGTTTTAAATTCTCAATTATCTAGCTAAAGGTGGTTTGCATGCCAGGGATAAATAGCATTCTCTTTGGTCCAGTACAAATATTCTTGAGTGGGAACTACAATTGTCTTTCATGGATACAGGATAAGCACGACTTGCAACACTCCCTTTAATATTATTAAAGTTGCACATAACAATTACATGCAGAATACTTGAAGTGAGAGAAGAGAGAAAAAAGATTGCTTGATGTATTCAACGTGCGTAAATGTCAATACATAAAGTTGTCTCATGAGAGAGACATAAGTTAGGCAACCTCCTACATAACCATAAAATGACATGTGACTTAATTAGCTCTTAAGTCACTTTATTGATGTCATTTTATTAGACATCCCTAACTTAAAGTCCCGACTCCTGAGCAAAGTTACCAGCTTGGCTCGACAAAGAACTCGGCAAGGCAGAAGAGTTAAGAGTCAGGAAAAACTCAGCAAAAACTGTTGATGTTTTTGTAGCATCGGGAGGTATTCCCACATGAGCCTAGGTGTTGAGCATGTGGGAGCCATTCTTGACACTCACATTGTGATCTGTCTCTTTTGATGTTTTTGTAGCATCGGGAGGTATTCCCACATGAGCCTAGGTGTTGAGCATGTGGGAGCCATTCTTGACACTCACATTGTGATTTTTCCTTGAGAATTTTCTTTGTGTGGGGTCTTTGTGGACTTGTTAATGGGCTTTGTGGACTTATTGATGGGCTTAGCGGTTGTTTGATGGGGTTTTGCACCCATTGAAAGATTAAACAAAACTAATTTAATGTTGAGTTTGTGGAGAGGGTACCTAAGTTGATTTAGGGGCTTCTAACTCAACCCTTAGTTGTATAAATGGAGAACCTTGTGAGAGAGCAACACACAACAAGTGAAGGAGAAATTTCACTCTGAAGTTGTGAGTGAAGTTGAGGTCGTGTAAGGCTGAATGTGCTCCTAGGAGTCTCAACATGCTCCTAAGCATCCCTTAATGTCTGACTGAACCATCGAGGTCTCTTGACAGAAGTGGAAGGGGCTCCTGTCTCCCCTTGTTCATCTGAAGGTTGCTGTATTGCCCTGAAAATCATTGGTGATCCCGACTCAACCTTCGAAGCTTACTGCTCTTCATCCTCTGCCACTGGGGTAGGCTCATGAGACTTCCTGGATCAAAGTCTTCCTCAAATGTTACATCCCTGTTTACTACTGTCTTCCTTTGTTCTGGAATATAGATCTTGTAAACCTTTGAAGTCTCACTCTAACCCACAAACAAACCCTTCCTGCTAGAGGATTCCAACTTGGTCCTCTTCTCTACTAGTACATGGATATAAATTGGACAACCGAAGATGCGGAAATGACTCACCTCTGGCTTCACACCAGTGAATGCCTCCTTCGATGTCTTGTCCTCCAAGATCTTATTAGGACACCGGTATCGGATCTAGACTGATGTGTTTCATGCCTCTACCCAAAGAAACATGGGCAAGTCTTGGTCATGTATCATGGCCTTAGAAGCCTCTATGATGGATCAATTCTTCCTCTTTGCAACCCCATTCTGCTGTGGGTTGTATGGAATTGTCATCTCCCTCTTGATTCTTGCCTCCTTGCAGAAACCGTCGAATTTCTTGGAGGTATACTCTCCCCCATTATCCGATCTCAAGACATTGATCTTCTTCCATGTCTGGTTTTCAACTAGAGCTTTGAGATCCTGAAACCTACTAAAGAACTCATCCTCTGTCTTTAAGAAGTAGATCCAAGTCTTGTGAGAGAAATCATCAATAAAGGAAACATAAGACATGCTTCCTATTATTGACGCTACTGACATTGGTCCACAAACATCCAAATGTACTAGGTCCAAAATCCCCTTAGACCTATGCTTGCTGCTTGGGAAAGCAACATTGGCATGCTTGCCAAGCATGCACCCTCTACATACACCATGCTGCTCAATACTGAACTTCGAAAGACCTGTGGCTATGTCCCTTAGAATAGGCAACACATTGTGATGCAGGTGCCCCATCCTCTTGTGCCACAACTTGCACAAGTTGCCACTGTTATGCACCAATGCTTGAACAGGTTCACCCTGCAACTTGTACAAATTACCTTCTCTAACCCCGATCACTTGAGTTGTATTTGGGCTAGGTTCCTTCGGTCTGATGAGGACTTGATGGTTCTTGAACTCCACTGCAAAGCCCTTATCTTCTATAATCAAAACTCAAAGCAAATTCTTCTTGAGGCTTGGTACACACAAGACATCATCAAAATCTAAAGAATTACATGATTTGACCTGGAAGGTTATAGTACCAACTCATGCTATGGGTACTTGGCATCATCACCAAGCTCAACCTGTACTCCCAAGTCTTGCTTCTTCATACTAGAAAACAATTGCTGTGCTAATGTCATATGTCGAGATGCCCCACTGTCCACATCCCATGCATTCCTTGGAATTGCGCTGGTAGAAAGGCAAGATACCAACGAGAAATCCTTCTTGAACTTGGCATCAAACTTGGTCATATGAGTTTTTGTAGAGGCTGCTACTTGCTTATGACAACCGAAGCACTTGATTTTACTCAAGTCCTTTTTTCTTGGCTATGAGGTTGACTCCTCACTCTTTTCCTTACCCTTGCTAGGTCCTTTACCTTTGCCCTTATTTGACTGAGCAGATAGAGCTAGGTTCTCTTCACCATCCTTCTCGTTAGCCTTTGACACCATCTAAGTCTCCTCTTGGATATAGTCATTCCAAAGCCTCTCAAAGTCAGGAAGGTTTATCCGAGTGCAAATACCTTTGACAAACGTTTCCCATGAAGTTGGGAATCCATCCAATGCCACATTCGCTAGCTCTATATCTTCAACCTTTTACCAAATTGCTACAAGTTGATCACAAATTTGTGTGATCTTCATAAGGTAACTGGTGATTGGGTCTGATTTGGTCATTACTATGGATCTGAGTTTGTTCTGCAATATTTGTTGATGTTTTTGTAGCATCGGGAGGTATTCCCACATGAGCCTAGGTGTCGGGTATGTGGAAGCCATTCTTGATACTCACATTGCGAATTTTCCTTGAGAAAATCCTTTGTGTGAAGTGTGGGGCTTTGTGGCTTGTTAATGGGCTTTGTGGTTGTTTGATGGGGTTTTGCACCCATTGAAAGATTAAACAAAACTAATTTATTGTTGAGTTTGTGGAGAGGGTGCCTAAGTTGATTTAGGGGCTTCTAAATCAACCCTTAGAGGTGTATAAAAGGAGAACCTTGTGAGAGAGCAATACACAACAAGTGAAAGAGGATTTTCACTCTGAAGTTGTGAGTGGAGTTGAGGCCGTGTAGGGTTGAGGTCGTGTAGGGCTGAGGAATGGAGAGTCTTTCTGTGCAGAGTTGCATCTAGGGAAGCAGGGTATTCTTGTGCATGTGGTTTGGAAAGGAGGGTTGAGTAGGGCCTAGACCCAGCCAACAAAAGGGAGCCACAATCCGTGGTATTTTGAGAGGCTCGACCTGCAAGTTTAGGGCAACCGCAGGTATTTTGAGAGGCTCGACTTGCAAATTTAGGGCAGCTGCTAGGTCTGTTTTGTTGTTCAGAGGGAGTCTGGACAGCCCACCTCAAGCCTGAGGTAGCCAGCAGCTTTAGGAGCCCAGCCGCAGAATTTCTGGGCAGTTTTGAGGGCTGTTACAGGTGGATTACAGACCCGTCAGCCTAGCCGTAGCCTTTGAGGGCTAGTACAGTTAGTCTTGGGACAGTTTTATGACTGGGACAGTCAGCTGAAAGGGTAGTATTGAGGACTGTAAAGAGATCGTGAAGGCCTGCTCAGGTGACTAGCAATCAGAGAAAGGTTTCGGCATGTGTAAAGGCTAAAGTACAGTGAGCTGAATTGGGAACAGAAACCAAGGAGGGTTTCTGCAGTGGACAAGGGTTTTCTGTAAGTATTTTGGTGATTTCTTTTGGTGTAAGAAAGGGCTATTTTCCCTGGTACGGGAGCCCAAATTATGAGGAATGACTTAATTAAAAATTGAGTGTATTGTGTATGATCTAATTGTTGGTTTATTTTCCGTTGTGCTAAGTTGTTAGACATCTCAGTCTGTTTATGTTCACAGTTCAGAATGTGTGATTTTTGTGTATACTGTTGAGAACCTAGATAAGACCTGAGGTGTGTTCAAAATCTAACATGGTATCAGAGTTGAGGCTTTGAAAAGAGCAGTTGGATCTCAGATTTACACAGGTAACAGCCTTGAAAAGGAGTTGTAGCATATTTGACAACTGAGCATCTTGGACTTCTGGGTTAAATTCCAACAGCAAAGATGGCTTTTGGATTGAGAATTGAAGATCGGTTGGATGGGATATCCAACTACAGTTCGTGGAAGGAAAGAATCAAGTTAGAGTAGTTGGTGAATGATCTGTGGGAATTTGTTGACACCTCGATCACTAAGCCAACTAATGCAGCAGAACTGGCTAAGTTTAACAAGTCAGATGCAAAGGCCAGGTTGATCATTCTTGATCGGGTGAAAGATCATTTGATACCTTACCTAACTGGAAAGACCAGGACATGGCACATGTGAGAGGCTCCAAAAACATTATTTCAGAACAAGATCGAAAACCGGAAGATGGTGTTGAGAGAGAAGCTCGGGGAGATCATGATGACTGGTTCAGAAAATGTGACATCATATCTCACCAGAATTCAGCAAGTTCATGATGACCTTGCAACTATAGGGGACGATGTGGCAAACACAAAGTTGGTGAGGACGGCACACAAGGGCTTCTCAGAGCAATGGAAGTCATTCATCAAAGGAGTTGTGTCACGTTTGAAGTTGCTAGATTGGAACAAATTGTAGGATGATTTCATTTAGGAAGAACTTCGAGATGATGATCTTTAGCACAAGAGTTGTGAGGAGAATGCTCTTTCTAGTCAGTTGAAGAAGAGCAAAGGGATGAAAGACTTGAGCAAAGTCAGGTGCTATGCATGCAACGAATTTGGCCATTATGCCAGCTAGTGTCTGAATAAGAAGAAGAAGGGCAGGAAAGAGAAGCAGGCTAAGATGGTTTCTCCAGCCATATCCAAGGAGGAAGAGTTGGCTAAGAAGTTCCAAGAGGAATTTCTTCTTGTCTCCCACCTTTCAAAGAGCACCATTCATGAGGGTGCTTGGTTCTTAGACAGTGGGGCTACCAGACATATAACAAAAACACGAGAAGTGTTCAAGAGCTTGACTAAATGGGATTATGATCTGCATGTCAGGATTGGTGATCCGAGTCAACATGCGGTGAAAGGAGTCGGGACTATACCATTCAAGATGGAGTCAAGTGGGGTGTTGCGAGTTCAAAACGTGCTTTCGGTGCCAGAACTTAGGTGCAAAATGCTCTCAATCTCATCGATTAAGCAGACGAGATTCAAAGTTGTGTTCCGAAAGGGAAAGGCACTTCTTTGACGCAGTCGACCTAGCTGAAACCCGGGGGTAGTTCTAGGAGTTAGGGAGAGCAGTTTATATAGGCTAATAGGCAAGCCTATACTGAAGAATAGTGGAAAAAAGGTTGTGCAGGCTCAGAGGGAGATTCAATCGTCCAGAGGAAGTCAACCTTCTGATCCAGGTGGGAGAGCAATAGGGCATTCTTGTGCAGGTGGCTTGGAAAGGAGGGTCGAGTTGGGCATAGACCCAGCCAGCAAAAGGGAGCCACAATCCATGGTATTTTGAGAGGCTTGGCCTGCAAGTTTAGGGCAGTCGTAGCTATTTTGAGAGGCTCGGCCTGCAAATTTAGGGCATCCGCTAGGTCTGTTTTGTTGTTCAAAGGGAGTCTAGACAGCCTACCTCAGGCCTGAGGTAGTCGACAGCTTTAGGAGCCCAGCCACAAATTTTCTGGCCAGTTCTGAGAGCTCTAGAATTGTGGATTAT
Source organism: Picea abies (assembly GCA_900067695.1). NCBI lineage: Eukaryota > Viridiplantae > Streptophyta > Pinopsida > Pinales > Pinaceae > Picea > Picea abies. Next base: position 6,265 of record CBVK0102922055.1, read on the forward strand.
AGACATGTCAACCTAGCCATAGCTTTTGAGGGCTAGTACAATTAGTCTTGGGACAGATTTATGACTAGGTAGATTATAGACCTACCAACCTAGCCACAGCCTTTGAGGGCTAGTACAGTTAGTCTTGGGACAGTTTTATGACTAGGACAGTCAACTGAAGGGGAAGTATTGAGGACTGGAGAGAGACCGTGAAGGCCTGCTCAAGTGACCAACAATCAGAGAAAGGTTTTGGCCTATGTAAAGGCTAAAGTACAATGAGTTGAATTGGGCACAGAAACCAAGGAGGGTTTTGCAGTGGACAAGGGTTTTCTGTAAGTATTTTGGTGATTTCTTTTGGTGTAAGAAAGGGCCATTTTCCCTGGTACTGTGTATGATCTAATTGTTGGCTTATTTTCTGCTATACTAAGTTGTTAGACATCTCAAAGTGTTTATGTTCATAGTTCAAATTGTGTGATTTCTATGCATACTATCGAGAACCTAGACCAGACCTGAGGTGTGTTAAAAATCTAACAAAAACAGAGAATGATAAAATGAGAATAATGGTGTGGTTTGGGGCTTAGACACCCTTGCGAGTTTGACTCGATCAAACCAAGTCAAAATCGGTCAATCCAAGTTATACTCACGTGTATAACTCATTCAACCAAAGTTTGACTTGGCTTGAGCCAGATAAAAAAATTTGATACGGATTCAAGTTATCATGATTCAGTGAGTATAATTTGCGATTCCTGTTAAATGGGTCCTTGTTATGCAATACAAGATATGAACATTAATAAATATACTCTAGCCTCGTAGGCTAGCTCGAGTGGTTGAGTGCTTTGAGCTTCATTTTTGAGGTCTCAAGGTCAATTTCTTGGGCTACTTACCTTTTTTGCATGCCTCACTCAATGTCCCTATAGTGTCAGGGCCATAATCAACACTGACAGTTTGCATTGGGTACCATCCATTAATGTGGGGAGGTGCCCAGGGGTTTCCTCAAGAAGTTTTCCTTGGAAAAAGAGGTATCAACTAACTATATTCTAGGAAACCTTATCAACGAACTCCAACTTAGACTTAGTGCTAGTAACTAGTATGAGATCAAAGAGTCAAGGTTTGACCTATCACATGCCTTGTTATTGTAAGTGTGTTTTGGCGTCATTTAAACAGTTGGCCATTCAACTCATAATACACTTTGTGTTGGCCTTCATCAAATAGGGTCCAACCATAAGGAGTCTTTGCATTAGGGCTATTCTTGTACTGTCCAGATTATAAATTGGAATACCATTGGTGTTTTCTTTTGAAATCAGTTATTGTTATACATGAGGCACGGTCCTCTTTCTTACCAAAAAGATACATGTTGTAGTTTCAAATAAAATCAAATTGTATAATCATAGCAATTACCTACTAAAAGCAATCAGTGAAGCTTTTCTTTAATATTATATTGATTGTGAATCTGTTATCATTTGAATTGAAAATAGATCTCAGGCGCTTCACGTTAATTTCTCTAGATCAACTAACGAAGTAAACAGATCAGATCTAAATACTTTGCTGAAATAATTAACTCTTGCATGCAGCGGAAAAAATGAGAAAAACAATCACACAGTACACAATAATTTTTCTGCTCTTCCAAATCAATTCTTCATCAAATAACATCAGAACTTACAAGAGCTCCCTTCACAGGGAAAATGGCTCTGAGAAATTAAAACCACAAACCAAATGTGCAAACCTGAACCACAACGCCGCATCGATTTGTGTGTTGCCAATAACTGAGGTTGTCCACACAGATCTGTATGGATCCGTACTTTCTACAATAAATGCAATTGCCTCGAAAGACGTGATGCCTTGAAATATGTGCTGCCTCAAAAGACATGCTACCTCAAAAGACGTGTTGCCTCAAAAACTATGTTGCCTCAAAAGACATGCTACCTCAAAAGACGTGTTGCCTCAAAAACTATGTTGCCTCAAAAGACGTGATGCCTCGATTTTCATGTTGCCTCAAAAGACATGTTGCCTCGAAATCCATGCAGCATCAAAAGATGTGTTGCCTCGATTTCTATGTTGCCTTGAGAAGCGTGCAACCTACCTTGGGAAACATGATTTTTTCTTTTCTCGCCAAGCTGAAAAATCAGATCTGATTTTTCCTCTTCACCTCACGTGACTTGTGAAATGAAAAATTCCTTGTGTCTTTTCCTTTACCCTCTCTATCTTTTATCTTGAGTGATTTACCTAATCTCAACGGTCAAGATTAGATCGTGAGATCAACAGCTCTCTTTTAATTAAATCATTAAGTGACTTCAACTTAGTCACTTTATAAAAAGACATTCACTTTATTAGTAAATTAATAAAAATGAATTCTAGGAGAAGTATAGGATACATTTAATGACGATTTCTACGAGTAGACACCCTTACGAAAATATTTATCCAAGCTACAAACACTAACACTCCCTCTATAGGAATATACTAGAGTTGAACTGCTCCCTTTTGCGCCCTGTCTCTGATGAAGTGGTACATGATCTCAATGTGCTTTGCCCTGTCGTCAAACATTGGATTCTCCGAGAGTTTGATGCAACTTTGGTTATCACAATACCACTTCATCGGAGACAGGGTGCAGAAGGGAGTAGTTTGGCTCCAATATATTCCTACAAAGGAGCAGTTGGCAGACATTTTCACCAAGCCCTTGGTTAATGGCAAGTACATCTCTTTCGGAGACAAGCTTAGAGTGGTGGAGAATACCTTCCTCGCTAAGAGGGAGTGTTAGTGTTCGTAGCTTGGACAAGTATTTCCATAAGGGTGTCTACTTGCAGAAATCGTCATTAAATGTATCCTATACTTTTCCTAGAATTCACTTTATTAATTAACTAATAAAGTGAATGTTTTTATAAAGTGACTTTTAATTAATAAAGTGACTAAGTTAAAGTCACTTAATGATTTAATTAAAAGAGAGTTGTTGATCTCACGATCTAATCTTGATCGTTGAGATTAGGTAAATCGCTCAAGACAAAAGATAGAGAGGGTAAAGGAAAAGACACAAGGATTTTTTCATTTCACAAGTCACGTGAGGTGAAGATAAGATAAGATAAGATAATTTTATTAATGTCCAACTAATGACCACAAGGAAAAGACACAAGGATTTTTTCATTTCACAAGTCACGTGAGGTGAAGAAGAAAAATCAAATCTGATTTTTCAGCTTGGCGAGAAAAGAAAAACAACACGCTTCTCAAGGCAGGTCGCAAGCTTCTCTAAGCAGCACGAAAATCGAGGTAGTACGTCTTTTCAAGCAACACAAAAATCGAGGCAACACAACTTTTGAGGTAGCATGGATTTTGAAGCAATACAATTTTCGAGGCAGCGAGTCTTTTGAGGTCACGCGGTTCTCGAGGCAACACATCTTTTGAGGCGGCATGGATTTTGAAGCAGGACATCTTTTGATGCAGCTACATTTATTGTAGTAGGTACAGATCCGTGCGGACAACCTTAGTGATTAGCAACACACAAATCCTAGCAACGTTGTGGTTCAGGTTTGCAGATTTGGTTTGTTGTTTTAATTTCTTAGAGCCATTTTCCCTGTGAAGGGAGCTCTTGTAAGTTGTTTTAATTTCTTAGAGCCATTTTCCCTGTGAAGGGAGCTCTTGTAAGTTTGATGTTATTTTGATGAAAAACTGATTTGGAAGCTCAAAAAAATTATTTTGTATTGTGTGTGATCGTTTTTCTCATTTTTTCCACTGCATGGAAGAGTTAATTATTTCAATAAAGTATTTAGATCTAATATGTTTACTTAGTTAGTTCATCTAGAGAAATTAACATATGCCAATTGCTCCTCTTCTCCATAGGAATGTGGATGTAGACCGGACAACCAAAATTCTTGAGATGTCCTATCTCAGGTCTACTGCCTATGAATGCCTCCTCCGATGTTTTACCCTCCAGTATCTGATGTTAGCTCTTGTTCTACAAATACGCAGTTGTACTGGAGGTCTCTACCCACAGAAACATAGGCAAACTCTGGTCATGCATCATGGCGACTGTCCAAGTACCATGCACCGCTAGGAGTCAACTACTAGCCACAATAGCTGCTGGTAACCAAGTGAAATTCAGCTGGACTAGAACCAAAGACATCATGATGAACTATGCCTTGAAATAGTTTGTTTGAACCATTTGAGCTTACTCACTAAGCTATAATAGTAATAATAATAATATATACCAGCGTAGATCCATTTTAACTCTGGATCAATTAAGCACCAAGAGATTTATTTCTCAATTTCTTTTTGATCCCCCTTGATGCTTAGTAGATACATAGTTAAAATGGGTCTATGCTGCTTGTAGTACAATGTATTTGTATTATCATCTGTGTCTTGCATAGTGTCTTTCAATGAGTTTGTGATATTGAACATTTCGACCTAATAAGTAAAACATGGACAGGCAAATAAAGCTACTCCAGTTATATAGAATTTAGGTCTTGTTATCACCCAGAAATTCCTTCTTGCAAAGAATAGAAAACTTTGGATAACTAGTAGGTGCAGAGCTAATGTCACCTCGCTCTGTACCTGTCTCACTTCAGGTTGGTGCTTTTCCAACCATAGGGGGTTCCCTAAATAGTCCAAGGTATCAAATTTCAATTGATGAATAAAGGGTTAAGTATGACCTCAAACTAATAAATCGAACTGTTGTTTAGTAATAAATCAGATATAAAATATTAAGTAATTAAGTGGGCAGGAAGCTTGCAAATTGAGAAAATGAATGTAAATGCTAAAATCACTTAGTGTTTGCCCAAAATGTATGATACTTTCTTCTTGTTCTGCACTAAATGAGTGCAGGACAGCGAGCAGAAATCTCTCAAACACTTCTGGCAACACACCAAAATTGATGCACTAAATACTAAATATGAATGGGCATGCAAATACGTGCAAAATGATAATCAGGACAACCTATTTCTGTGCAAGAAAACAGTGCAGGAGAGGAAGATAAGGAAGGCATTAATTAAATGCATATTTTAGATCCTAAATGATATTCCAATGTACACAATTTGAGAAAACATGAGAGTGTCCCCTTGTTTCTGTGTTAGAAGTAAAAGACCAGCTAGCTAATATTGCTGGTTCTTTGACAGAAAACTCAAAAACAGGTGCAATCTAACTGCCTAGACGATCTATATGCTTCATATGCTTTCTATATGCAAGGAAATTGATGTAAAACTGATTGAGTTTGTTTTTATATGATTAAACAATTAAGCAAAGTGGCCGGTGCCTTCATATGGAATTGATAATGAATGAAAGAAAGTGAGTAGGGAAAACAAAAGTTATTTGAATCTACCACTCAATTCCTATTAAGCAACAAGAACAAGAAAGAATCTATAAGAATATAGAATTTCTTACACACTTGAATGCAGAAATGGTTGCCAATGAGTATTTGATAGATCTTTAATGCCAAGGGTTGTAGAATGAACAAATTCCCTGACAGGTGGGAACACACCAACACTCTCAAGGATCTTGGGGGAGCCAAGATTCTTCTACTTCTGCACATCACATGGGATAGGAAAGTCACAATAATGATTATGGAGTCATCCGACCATTATTTGTGTCCTAATGCTAGCTCTTGTTAAATTTACTCTAGATCAGCGAACTAAGTAAACAGATCAGATCTAAATACTTTGCTAAAATAATTAACTCTTGCATGCAGCGGAAAAAATGAGAAAAGCAATCACACAGTACACAATAATTTTTCTGCTCTTCCAAATCAGTTCTTCATCAAATAACATCAGAACTTACAAGAGCTCCCTTCATAGGGAAAATGGCTCTGAGAAATTAAAACCACAAACCAAATCTGCAAACCTAAACCACAACGTTGTCTCGATTTGTGTTGCCAATCATTGAGGCTATTTGCACAGATCTGTACGGATCCATACCTGCTATACTAAATGCAACTGCCTCGAAATACGTGTTACCTCAAAAGATGTGTTGCCTTGAAAACCGTGCTACCTTGAAATCCATGCTACCTCAAAAGGCATGCTGCCTCAAAAGATGTGCTGTCTCAAAATTCGTGCTACATCAAAAGACGTGTTGCCTCAAGAAGCATGTGACCTGCCTTGGGAAGCATGCTGCTGTTTTTCTTTTCTCGCCAAGCTGAAAAATTAGTTCTGATTTTTCCTCTTCACCTCACGTGACATGTGAAATGAAAAAAATCTTGTGTCTTTTCCTTTACCCTCTCTGTCTTTTGTTTTGAGAGATTTACTTAATCTCAACGGTCAAGATTAAATCATGAGATCAATGGCTCTCTTTTAATTAAATCATTAAGTGACTTTAACTTAATCACTTTATAAAAAGACTTTAATTAAATCATTAAGTGACTTTAACTTAATCACTTTATAAAAAGACATTCACTTTATTAGTAAATTAATAAAGTGAATTCTAGGAAAAGTATAAAATACATTTAATAACGATTTCCGAAAGTAGACACCCTTACAGAAATACCTGTCTGAGCTGTAAACACTAACACTTCATGCTGATCTGACAGTAATGCTAAGCTGGAGTTCGTTGATAAGGTTGTCGAGAATATAGTTAGTTATACTTATTTTTCCAAGGAAAACCTCACAAGGAAACACCTGGGCACCTAGTATGAGATCAAAGAGTCAAGGTTTGACCGATCACAGGCCTTGTTATTGTAAGTGTGTTCTGGCATCATTTAAACAGTTGGTCATTCAACTCAGAATACACTTTGTGTTGGCCTTAATCAAACAGGGTCCAACCATAAGATGTCTTTGCATTAGGGCTATTCCTGTACTGTCCAGATTATAAATTGGAATGCCATTGGTGTTCTCTTTTGAAATCAGTTACTGTTATACATGAGGCATGGTCCTCTTTCTTACCAAAAAGATGTGTTGCAGTTTTAAATACAATTAAATTGTATAATCTTAGCAATTACCTGCTAAAAGCAATCAGTGAAGCTTTTCTTTAATATTATATTGATTGCTGGAGCCCATTTCAGCTTTGAATCTATTATCATTTGAATTGAAAATAGATCTCAAGTGCTTCGTGCTGATCTGACAGTCTCTGTTGAGGCAAAGCCATTTTGGTCTGTTACAAACAGCCATTGAGGTAACCTATTAGCAGAACTTCTTCAAAATCCTCGTATGTAACAATTTGAGTGTTTGTAGTTGTTTAAGACCCATAATTAGGAAATATCAATCCAGTTTATATTTCTAACTTCTTTGAACTAAACGAGTAGACAGGAGGGTCTTGACTCAGTGCCCATTGTTGACCAGGTAATGCCATATCTATCAGTTATTGCCTTCGAGAATGAATGGCAGAAGAATGTGAAATTAACCAATGCACATCAAGAAGAAATTCAAGACTCAAAACCAAGAGTCTCCGCCCTTATTTATATGGAATGACAAATCAACTTTCAAATTTCGGTGGGGCTATTTGGGAAAAACAATCTGCAGTAGTGACCCTGGAAATGCCAAAGTACAATCTAATGCTCAAAATTTAAAGGGAAATGAGATAGGAAACAATGCATCAGCTATTAATACAGTATCTCTTTAAGAAAAAAAAATATTTGTGAAACAAATTACCTGACACTAACAAAGAAGGCACAAAAAAGTTAAGAACCATGTAACCCCCACTTTTATCTGAAACATAAGCTTAAAATCAAGCTTTTCTTTTTATTTACACAGTGCACAGTCATCCTTAAATTGAACACACATAAAAGATCATAAGTCATAATCTATTCGTATGTGGACAAAGTTGCACATGTTGAGACTTTACCTTGGAAACACAAACAAAATTCACATCCAGCCAAATATTGAAATTAAATGTTTGAGGAAACAACAAAAAGTATGAGCCTTTCTGTTCTGCATAGAGACTATGAGGGGTAAGAAGTTCAAATTTAGAAAACAAATGATATCCATATCTGTTTAGAAACTTACATGACTATGAAGATACATAAGACCTGCAACAACATCACGGAAATATCTTCTAGCAGTAGCTTCTC
>CBVK0102922065.1:0-18984 GCA_900067695.1 Picea abies
TACATGAAATACATTATGAGTTTTATGCAAGTGGGGTGGCAGTACGAGACAATAGGCAATGGGTCCAATTTTCTCTTGGATCCTGAATGGTCCAATAAATCAAGGTGACAACTTTGTCCCCTTTCCAAACCATATGGTACTCTTATTAGGCCTGATACGAATGAAAACATGGTCTCCCACTTCATAACTTCGGTCGGTCCTGTGTGCATCTGCATAGCTTTTCTGCCTATCCTGTGCTTCCTTTAGTCTCTACCTAATCTGAATCACCTGTTCCTCCATTTCTTGAATCAATTCTGGCCCAACTATTACTTGGTCTTCTAGTTTATCCCAACTCAATGGCATTCTTCATGGCCTCCCATACAAAGCTTCGTAGGGTGGAATTCCGATGGAGATATGATAACTGTTATTGTAGGCAAACTCTACCAAAGGTAGGTAATTCTCCCACTGGGTTTGATTATCCATTACATACATCCTAAGAATGTCTTCCATGACTTGATTTACTCTCTCAGTATGCCCATCTATTTCAGGATGATAAGTTGTGCTTAAGTTCAACTGAGTCCCCAACGCTGACTATAAACTTGTCCAAAACCTAGAAGTGAATCTGGAGTCCCTATCTGAAATGATCTTCTTAGGTATCCCATGCAAACAGATAACCTTGCTTATAAACACACGTGCCACATCAGTGACATCTTAAGTGTCTCTAACCGGAATGAAATGAGCACTCTTGGTTAACTTATCCACTATCACAAGAATGGCATTGTGTCTATGAGATGTGAGTGGAAAACCCACAACAAAATCCATGCAGATGACTTCCCACTTGGACATAGGGACATCATGTGGTTGTAGGAGGCCTACTGGGTGATGGTGGTCGGCTTTCACCTGTTGACACTCTAGGCATTTGGCGACGAAATGGACTACATTGCGTTTCATGCCTACCCAAAAGAAGAGCTTCCTCATATCTGCGTACATCTTCTTCACACCCGGATGCGCACAATAAAGTGATCTATGGGCTTCCTTCAGTATGATGCTTCGAATATCCCCATTCTCAGGGATGTACATTCTTCCTCGATATCTTAATAGTCCATCTGTTTCCAGACTATATCCTTCATACTTTGTGTCTAACTTCCTCCCACTCTGGAGGTTTGAGGTAACCTTTAAATACCAATTGTCTCCTAGGAGTTGTGTCAACACATGTTCCCTCAGATTGACCTTTAAGGTTACCAAGGAGAAGATACATGGTCTCCTACTCAAGGCATATGCGACCACGTTTTCTTTTCCCTTGATGTACGAAATACCAAAATCGTACTCACTCATAAACTCACTCCATCGCCTTTTCCTAGCATTCAGATCTCTTTGAGTGAAGAGATGTTTTAAACTTTGATGTTCCGTTTTGAGCTCAAAGTTTCGCCCAACAAGATAGTTCCTCCAAAGTTTCAGAGCTAGCATTGCAGCTGCCAACTCTAAATCATGAGTCGCGTATAGCTCCTCATGTTGCTTCAACTTCCTTGATGCATAAGCTATCACTCCTCCATCCTTCATTAGCACGGCTCCCAACCCTTTCTTCGAGGCATCCATGTAGATCGTGAAGTCCATTTCCATATCCAGCACTCGTAGAATTGGCGTACTAGTTAGTAACCTCTTAAGCTCAATGAATGCACTATCACACTCTTCTATCCATTCATACCTGACCCCCTTATGCTGCAAGGTGGTGATAGGTTTCGCTATTTTGGAGAATCCTTCCACAAATCTCCGATAATAACCTGCTAGCCCCATGAAGCTTCTCACCTCATGGACATTTTTCTGCACTGTCCACTCCATAATGGCCTTTACCTTTTCTGGGTCCACAGAGAATCCTTCGTCGGAAATGATATGACCTAAATAATGGATCTCTTTCTGGAAGAAGGAACACTTCGACAACTTCCCATACAATTTTTTCTCTTTAAGGCAGGACAACACTATTCGCAAGTGTTCCTCATGTTCTCTTTCATTCTTGGAATAGATGAGGATATCATCTAAAAAGACTTGTACAAAACGGTCTAAGTACTTTCGGAATACGCCGTTCATGAGGCTCATGAATATTTTTGGCGCATTGGTCAATCCGAAAGGTACTACAACAAACTCGTAATGTCCAAACCAAGTTCGAAAGGCAGTTTTGGGGATATCACCTTCCTTAATCCTTAACTGATGATACCCTGATCGCAAATCGATCTTTGAGAATATAGCTGCTCCTTTCATCTGATCGAAGAGGTCATCTATTCGCAACATCGGGTACCTATTTTTCAATATAGCATGGTTCAAGTCCCTGTAGTCTATACACAGTCGTCAGGATCCATCCTTCTTCTTTACAAAAATTACTGGTGCGCCCCAGGGTGAGACACTAGGCCTTATTAGCCCTAAGTCCATTAACTCTTTCAACTGCATTTGCAACTCAAAAACTTCTGGTGCTGTCATTTGATACGGAGTCTTGGAGATTGGTTCTGCACCAGGTTTTAGCTCAATGGTAAAATCAAGCTCTCTCTCAGGAGGTAACCCTGGTAACTCATTCAGAAAAACATCCTGAAATTCTGACAATACCGGATACTGATCCAATGAGGGTCCCTTCCTTTCATTCACTGCTTCCACTACATAAAGTCGACACCCTTGTCTCAAGCATCTCTTAACCTTCATAGTGGATATAAAGCGTAATGAAACTTTTCTCTATACACCCTGGATCTCTACTAGTCTTCCTTCATCATAGACACAAAGCACCCTCTTTGTGAAACAATTTACCAAAGATCGATGAGCCGCTAACCAATCCATTTCAATGATTAGGTCATATGCCCCAAGAACAGTGACGTATACCTTTAACCTGGTAGTACACACTCCCAGGTCTACTATACAATTATCGACACTAGGTCCTACTGCTTGTTTTTCCCCCGAAGCCATCTCGACTTGTTTAAAGTCATCGTGCTCGTAGGCTGCCAACCCACTCTTTTCTAATGTAGATGGTGAAATGAAACTATCTGTTGCACCAAAATCAAACAAAATATTAACATTGATATGATTTAGCGTACCTGATGACTCCACCACCGTGGATTGATGTTCGGCCTGGCGGTTATTAACCATTGCGTAAATCTGGTGGTTGCTAGTTTCTCTCCCCATCGGTGCCTTTCCTTCTCTATGTACGAACCCTGATTGTAACTCTGGGTAGTCGCGCTGGTAATGGGATCCTTCGCACCTCCAACAGGTAACATGATATTGAAATTGTGCGTTGTTACATGACTGTCTCTGAAATGAGTTCTTTCCCCTGGAACTCCTGCCCCTACTCATTGTTCCTTGAGATGGTCGTGGACCTGTCTGCATTGTTGGCGATGTACGAGATGTTACACTCACTGCCATTGAAATCCCTGCAGCTACTGTCCTTGGCATGACTCTATTACCATATGGCAGTGGCCTTGAGCCCCCTCCCCTAGGAAATGTTTGCGGGGCCTTTCCTACGAACCCCGGGTGATGCAGAAATGTCAGTCTTGTACCCCCAGTCAAGTTCATGTGTTCTTCCGCATAACGCGCATTTTCCACCGCCTCCACCACTGAAGACAGTTTCCACATCCGCACCATAGCTCTTATCCTAGGGTTCAATCCATAGATGAAGCGCTCTGCCTATCGTTGGTCATTATCCATATACGACACATATTTGACCAGTTCCATAAACCTGATCTCATATTCTTCTACAGTTCTATTTCCCTGTACTAAGGCATGAAATGCCCCAACCTGTTGTTCCTCGTAGTACGTCGGTAGATATTTCCTTCGGAACCTCTCCTCGAAAAGTTCCTAAGATACTGTGTCTGGGGTAAGGTGCAGTTGTCTTTCTAGGTTTCCCCACAAGTTCAAGGCGTTGTCTCTTAACTGAAAAATGATGATCTTTGCCTTTGAGTTGGATGCATAGTCCCTTAAGGCAAAACACCTTGTCATGCCTTCCAACCATGCTTCCACGCGTTCACTGGCGCGACCCCTAGAAAACTCCAGAATTTTGATCTTCTGCAATTCCCGTGTGATGTCTTTAGGTGGAGGTCCTCCCCCTGAATCCCTTGACGCTTCTGGATTACCCGTTCCAGATGGTGGGGGTTCCACTTCAGTCCCTGCCGGTTGTGACCCCTTTAAAGTCTCGTTGATGGCTTCCAATGAGCACAGTATAAGGGCGAGTTCAGGTGATGGTGGTGGTGGCACTGGTGGTGTTGGCGGTGCTTGCGACGATGCTCCCCTGCCTCGATTCCCTCGAGTCCTAACCATCCTGTATGATTTGGCTTCCATCCACCAACATTGTCAAGGTGAGTTCCAGGATGTTTCAAATTGGTGCTACTCAAACTAGAAATAGGGTTAGGCGTAAGTTTTCTTTACTTGTCTGTAAATAGACATTACTCCACTAGGGGATTGGCTAGGTTAGGGTTAGGGTTAAGCGTCTAAGCTTGATTTCTTCGCCCCTACGAAAATAACTATTGGTTCCCTTGCCTTGTAGCTACGTTAGCCTTGCGCCTCATTCGCCACTTCCTAAGCTTACTCTCCTAGTCCATATGCCACCTCCTTCCCACTTGTCCTAGTCTAAGCCCCTTTTTTTTTAACTTTTCGCTTACAACTTGATTAAAGTGACTTCCGACCTTATGTTTATTAATTTACACCGAAAGGAGTACACCTATTGACAATGGGCATAATTAATGATCTTTCAATCTTATTTAACCTTAAACCCTTATCTGATGGCTATGCATTGAAGATGCTGGCATATTCTTAGTCATCCTCCAAAATCAATGGGTCATATTTATCGTTCATAACTTTCTTGCATTTATCACAGCATCCGTTAACATGTTTACTTTTTAACATTTACCTAATCACATAAAAATAAATTTGTTGTAAGGTTATATAATTACCACGTTTAATGATTAAGTAGGATTAAACCGCGACACCTAAACAATTATCCCTAACTGTCAGCCCCGTTTTGGCGTTCACCAGCGCTATGTACCTTTTGGCATTACTGTTCTTCTTAAGATGCTTTGTTTGGTGGGTGGTCTTGGGTATGACAATTAAAGTATTTATAAGTGAAATTATTTGTAAAAGTCACATCATGTGGTGCGTTGGTAGAGCGGACTTTGTAAAGACTTGACCGGTGGGGAGGTCCGGGGTTCAATCCTCACAGACTCCATAATTTTTTTTTCCTAGCCCTATATTACTCAAACTTAACTAATATTTTATAAAACTAATTAACTTTATTAACTTAACTAATATTTTATTAAACTAATTAACTTTATTAACTTAACTAATATTTTATTAAACTAATTAACTTTATTAACTTAACTAATATTTTAATTAACTCTTAATAAAATTAATAAAGTTAATTAGTTTAATAGTTTAATTAGTTTTACTTAATTTATTAATTAAACTTCATTAATTTCCTAATTATACTTTATTATTTTTTATTTTTATTTCATCAAATGATATATATATAAGAGAAAATTTAATAAATAACTAAAATTCGATATTTACAACTCAAATTAAAAGTAAACAAAATAATATATATATATATATATACTTTGTATTGGCAACGTGGGGATTTAATGCCACCCACTTGCCCCAAGACTCGCAAGTTGGCAATGTGGGGCTTGCATGCGACCCACGTGCCCTTCACTCCTTATTTGGAATAATCTAATTATTTGGATAGATATGGGTACCGATGTTCTGCTCGCGCGGGATTATCTGGCTCACTGCTAGGGCCATTGGAATGATCATTTCATGGTTGATTGGCTTTAGGCTGATTATGTTGAGTTTTCTTTCGACTGTAAACACCACCAAGCAGCTACAGGCTCAACATCGCTAGCTTTTAACACATGCAAGTCGAACGAACATGTTTTCTGTTATTCTATCTATTTTAAAGCCTGCACTGGTTAGAGGTGTTCAGGAGCGAGCAGTCCAGGAAACCAAATATAACAGTACAGTGAATTTAACGAAAAAAATGGGTACAATGCTTGCGATTCCCAGATGATGAAAGTGTCCTGCAAATCTCATGCCAATGGATTGCAGATTTGACCCCAGGCATGTGAAAATTCAGCATGAGACATTTAGAAACATTCACAGTAGAATTTTAACTCTATGAGATATGGACGGAGGTGACAAGGCTATTGATGTGCAACAAATAGTGCAAAGTACTTTAGATGGAGCCCATGTTGCATCTAGAGATAAGTTGGTGCTGCCATAAATCCAACATGAATGGATTGGGAAAGATCTGGGTGAAGGAGTAGAAATAGAGGTTGTGGCATCCCATGGGCATGGAAAAATTCATTTCATTGATACTTCGAGGAATGTTCCCTTCGAACAAGGTAGTGAAAGCATGGTAAACAGTGGAAAAGAAGAGAACAAGACGAGACAAGATATTGATGATAAAATATTGCAGCAGCCCAAAGCTGGCGTTTGTGATGTGATGGAAAACATTAGGAATATGGACAGTTTGAGGGTAATTCAGTCTGAAAGTGGGAATGGTTTAAGAACAATTGATTCTAAACAAAGGGATGCTTATGAGTCAATAATGGCACAATCTTTGGATGATTTAAAAGTAATTGCACCAGGAGATGGGCTTGATTCAACGACCTTTAAGCAGGTTTTCTTTATTCAACCTTTTATGCGAAGAGTACTTTTTTTTTTAAACTAACGTCTTTTGGGCAGATGTACACAGATCAATTCCAACTACTGCAGATGAAAATTTCGTCAAGCAGGTGCAAGGGGACTATAATGGGCTTCCACTTGTTCTGACGGTGATCGGAAGCTCTTTGCATGGTAAGCCTCGACCCTGTGTGGGAGAGTGCCGCCAAGAACAAGATTTTAAATGGGGAATCGATATCATATTATCATAAAGAAAAAATTCATAGATGCTTCGAAACCAGTATTGAAGTCCTGGACGGAGAGACACGTGAGTGCTTCTTAGACGTGGGGTCATTTCCAGGGAATAGAAAAATCTTTGTGAATGCATTATCGAACATCTGGGTTTATGTGCGAAAGATGTCAGGGATTAGTTTGGAGGCTTTGTCATCAGCATAATTAATAGGAATAACTATATATAAGATAGAATAGTTCTGCGAAGGAGAAGAATCAAGCAGGTGGAGAAGCCTCCAGCCCCAATAGATCGAGGATGAATTGTTTAATCTACTGCATCAACACTGCTATTCTATTATAGGTTAACGACTCATGCGGGTCTACGACTAGCTCTGCTGGTTCAAATGCTATTATTGGTATTTCTCTATCAACAGAATCAAGCGCATCATCGACTGCTGAACCTGGTCCTATAACTAGAAGGGATGTTGCAATTGGAATCGCTCGTGATGGAGGGGAAGGATGCTTTTTTCATCTTGTTAGAACTTGCAAGTAGAAATCTATTGAATTTAACAAGAAATCTCAGGTAAGTTCATTCTCTTTTGTTTGTTGTGTTGAATCTCTTAAATCTTGGTATCCTCTGTCTTATGCATTGTGATGGTCTGATAATTTGACCAAGTAGGAGTCAAGCAAACATTTATGGAAGTCCCTCTGTGCTATGCTTTTCTCAACATGTGCTTAAAGGATATAAATTAAAAAATATTATGGCACTTTAGTGCGGAGGTTGAGCCTGTACCTACCATCTCTTGTGTATTTCAAAACCATTCAGATTTAAAGCATGCAACAGGAAATAAATTTCTGAATGTAGTCAATTTTGCTTTTGCCAACACATAGGTTATAAAGCTTAGAATTTTGAGAGGTTAAATAAGGGTCTTTAAACCTGTAGAAAGAGATCGAATATATAGGGTTTATTAATGTAAAATTCAGGTATCCTACAGCCACCAAATGGCAAATAGATGACGTGAAAATAATATGAAAATTTAGGTATTTTCCAGAATTAAATTACAACGTATGGTTATTATTGTGTGGGTCATGTCAAAACATATCCAAGTTAAACATGACTATAGGAAAACATGATAAGTTAAATAAATACTAAGATGCTCACTAAACATTGACGAGTACATTTTATGCGCAAGTGTGTAATATCCCTATTTGCTTGTTTTACTTCGGTAATTTATTTATTTAGTTATTTTTATTTTTTTTATATTTGTTTTAAAATTTCTATGTTTGGTTTGGTTCGCACGTTATGGGTAGGGCTAGAGCTTGGAGCTGGGAACTTGGCCCATAGGCCCAGATTTTAAACTAAGACGCTTTGATACCAAATGTAGGGGCTGAATTAAATAAATGACCATTTAATTTACAACATAACAGTAAATTTCAAGAAATTTCTATAATTTAGCACATTCGCCTACAAATTTATCAATTATAATAAAATTTTATAAAAGATTAAAACAATGCATAATTTGAAATACCTGAACCTGATGCGAATAACCCTCTGTTTGTCCTTTACATTCTTGACCACTGTTGCACTATAATAGACTGCCCAAAACCTAGTTCCTCCCTGCCAACTAGGTAACTTCTTAGCTCCAGGATAACATATGGAGATCCTCGCCCCCATGCCCAAAACCCCCAGCAACCCCAGTGCATTGATACAATCCCACTACCAAAATTTCACCTCTCTCTGCAAATCCCAGAGCTCCCAAAATCCATCCCCCAACCTCTCGTCCACCTCCTTCCCTTCCTTATCCCTCCTTCACTAATTTCCCCCCCGCCTCATTTACTCCCTACCTAACTCATTTATTACCTGTTATCCTTTCCCGTTAATGTCCCTTATCCCCTTTATTTAATATCTTATCTTCCTGCAATTAATAAGTTATCCCTTGTTCTATACGTAACCTTTCAATTTAACTATATAACTTATTAATTTATTAAATTTAATACTCATGATTTTAAATGTAATAGGTAGTTTAATTAATCAATTAATTAATCAAATTGCAACCATTAATTAATCAATAATTATTTAATTAGTTTTATTATACCTATCCTGTTTAATTAATACCATATTAAGACGATTAATCCCCTAGTTAATTTTTACTTAATAATCCTTCACATTTGTTCAACTAGGGTTGTTACACTCTTGGTTCTTGTTTTCTGTGTTTTGAAACTTGTTCATTGCATTTCCCTTTATCGTAAATAAAATATTGAGGTAGCATCCAGAGAGTAATAGAACGCCTTTGTTCGACATGTGTTATATTGTGCGAACTTTTTAGCACTCTGGTTATTAAGTTCTTAAAGGGTTATTCCTGTTTATTTACTTTCTGAAATGTTTGGTTAAAACTTTGGTTACCATAATCTAATGATGGGACCCCTTTTTTACTTGCGAGGGTACCCATCAGACAAATCCATGTCTAGCTCTCCCCTTTCAAGCCTATGGACAATTTCTCATCACACCTAATGGGAAATCACCTACACCAACCTCAAGCTAAGTATTTATTTGTGTATTAATTCTGTAATGTTTAATTCCATGAATTCGTCCTCAACAATACTTTGTCTTTAAATTTCGTTAATTTGTTTCATAGCTCTGTGTACTAATATTCTGGATCTTTCATCTACAGTACTTAATATCTCCGAGGACGAGGTCACCTCACTTGAAAGGTATTCGAGTTCCAACCTGCGACATTAAAAGAAAATAATCACCGAGTTATATATTTAAAGTGATATAGGTTCCACCCTAGGATACGATTATCGTGATTATTTTATACCATGCTCCCGTAGATAGTTGGTTATTTGTATCTTCACTTCTTAAAGGAAAGACAAAGGGGTAACCTTATAATGATTACGATTTCACTATTAATGGTTATGATCACATGTGTTATGTAAAATTTGAAGATTCATTTTATGTATTGTCTCACTCTGTAATAGGTAGTATATTTTGTAGTTATATCCTTGAGCATTCGCTTCTGGGTTACTATAAAATGTAGAAGGGACTGTAAATATCTCCTTCATTAATATCATCAGATTCAGTGGAAATACTTGAAGTTTTAGTTATTCAAAAGGTCAATAAACAACTTGTTCTGTTATTTATTTATATTCTTTTGTACCTTTATTTATGTTGTGATATATATATATATATATATATATATATATACTAATCGTTTCCGAGACTTTATTTGACATTGTAAAGATCCATATCCATCAAAGCATGTATATACGTATATATCTTCTCATGTCTAGTACGAGTTACAAATTCACACCACAAATTATTTATGTGGTCTATAGCTAGAATGTATTTCCTATATATATATATATACACACACACACACACACACATGATTCAACTATATCGCAACTAACTTCAGAGTAGTTTTCTTCAATTTAATAGTTGAATAAAATTAAAATGTAAAGTCTTATTCTAAATCCATCTCATTCTACCATCTATTTATCTCACAAAACATTCCACCAAAATAGGTAGATGTATTCTATCAGCTATTAAACAACAAAACATTCAACTAGAATTTAGTAAATTTATTCTACCAACTATTAATCAATAGAACATTGACACGGAATTTATTAAAGGTGTTCTACCAACTAATAACCCATATAACATTCAACCAGGAAATGAGTAGATGAACATACTTGAACAAGGTGCTGAAACAAAAAATGGAAAAACCAAGTTCCTCCCAATCATATAACAGAACAACCAATCTACTTGCTTCAGTCACCCCCTAGCATGACCATGAGTCCATAAGGGCGAACTCCAATACTCCTCTTTCGCTATAGTTCTCTTTCACATCAGAAATTCCACTTGCCTCACACTTAGAAAAATGCTCATAACAACAAGTGATATCCTCTCTCCAACATACTAGGCATCATCATGCCTCCTCCCATATGCTCTATATCCAAAAGCATCGAGTGCCTAGGTCTTTTTCCCCCTTGGAAATTTTTTCATCTTTACAAATCCCTAATTTTCAATGCCTTCCAATGGCCAAATTCTTGATTTTCCACTTGTAACATTCATCCCTGAGATAGTTCAAGCTTATTCCCCACTCATGGAATCATGTTCAACTGATTTCAACCTGGCTCTTCAATTTGTCCCTCAACAATTAATATAAAAATATTTTTCTCTTACAAGTGTCATAGTCAAAGAGTTGTTGTGCAAATCAAATCTTTTCCCAAAAATCACAATAATTAATTACAGTTAACCAAATTCCAAATTCAGAATTGCCATAAATGGCAATAATTTTCCACATTCAAATTTGCCAAAAATGGAAATAAATTTCTAAGTGCATACAGACTTTAATAATAATTTATTTTTTTGGATATTACAATTTCCTTCCTTATTGGTCCAGGCCATACACCCTATCCAATATTTCATGTATTGTCTCCTTCCCCTAATGAAAATTGGACCAAGTGAAACAACATCCATAGTTCAACCCTTTTTAACCCCATTTAGGATAAAAAACTATAGGGTGGCCTTACACCTTGACCATGCCTACTTCTCCATGACACACAACAAAATACTTTCACCACCCTCTCTATTTCCCTTCCATTCCACCATGTTTAAGTCACCACCAAAAATCCATTATGGATCTAGAACATAAGAAACCATCCTCTACCAAAGGCACATCCATGTTGAATTGATGATGGGAACATACAATAAACAAAAACAAATTAGTCTTTCCTATATAAAAAAAGTAACCCAAGCATATTAGTTATCTGGGTCATAACGATGTTATGTAAAAAAATTATGAAGGTAAGGCGATATAACAAGCACTACCCACCCTTGCTTGAAAGTGGTTTGTGGTCCAAAAGGGACCATTCGAGACATATTTCATTTGGTTGTGAAGCTCAAAACCACATCTCCTAGAGAAAATGGATGTCTATCTTATATGTTCGACAACACAGGTATTCCAACAAAGGACGAACACCTTCAGTAACCACTCACATAACCAGATCAAAGAACAACACACGGATGTTTTCACCTGGTAAAACTCCTACAGGGAAACATCCACGACCCCAACCAATGTGGCCACTTGGAGAAATTTATTAATGCAAAGAAAAATATTATAGAGAGATTTTAGAAGAGAGTTTCTCACAATCGATTGTCGGCAAATGACCCTCCATGCTCTTTAAATAGAGATCATGGACCAATCAGGTGTTAAGCCATGGATCAATGGCCGTTAATATTGAGCAGAGTATGAACCGTTGGATCTCTCTATGTCGGGAACATATCGTGACCGTCGGATTTCTTAACTACAAATGCATACTAATTCATACTAAAGAAACACACTTTTACCTAATGACATATTAGACCAAGTAGACTAAATATCCTAACATCCCCACTTAAGAAAAACTTGGGATAGGATTGAAGGATTTATAATAATGACACAATAGGAGAAGGAAGGAGGCATTAGAGCCTATCCCCCCTTAATGACAACTTCCTGAACTCCAAACATAGATCGAAGTTTGGAAAACTTCGCTTCTGAAAGAGACTTTGTGAAAATGTCTCCAACTTGATCTTCTGTAGGGCAAAAGAGCACTTCAATAATTTGGTCATGAATAAGCTTTCTGATGAAGTGCATGTGTAGCTCGATGTGTTTGCTACGCTAATGTTGAACTGGGTCTTTGGCAAGCTTGATGGTACTCTGATTGTCATACCAAAGGTTGGTCGGATGATGGTGCTGGAATCAAAACTCTGAAAGGATCTGTCTAAGCCATAGGGCTTCCTGACTTGCATTTACCGCTGCTTGGTACTCTGCTTCTATTGAAGAAAGTGTAATAGCCTATTGTTTCTTACAAGCCCAAGTGATAGGTCCTGAACCAAGGATAAAAACATAACCTGCAGTAGACTTCTGATCATCGGGGTTGCCAACCCAATCTGAATTAGTGAAACCAACCAATAAGGGAGTCCCCCTGAACTGTAATGTATCCCAAACTGAACTGTACCACGAACACAACGAAGTATCCTTTTAGCTACTTTCCAATGGCTTTCATGGGGTTTTTTCATATATCGGGCAACAAGACCAACAACAAAGGAAAGATCAGGATGGGTATGAGTCAAGTATAAGAGGCTACCAACTAACTGACGATACAGGGTGGAATCAACTTTAGGAGAAGTAAAGGTGGCAGAAAACTTGACTCCAGATTGGAAGGGAGAAGGGGTTGGTTTACAATCTTCCATGTGAAAGAGACGATGAAGGTCACAAGCATACTTAGAATGGGAAAGAAAAGTTCCTTCATTGGTTTGAAAAACTTGGAGGCCAAGGAAATAGTGCAAAAATCCTAAGTCTGTCATTTCAAATTTCTTCTTAAGGCTGGTTTTCACATGGTTTAAAAGTTTTGAGTCACTACCAGTAAGGATAAGGTCATCAACATAAAGGACAAGGATTATGAGATGGTTTCCTACTTTCTTGGTATAGACATTAGGATCAGAATGGCATCTAGAGAATCCAGTGGAAATAAGAAATCTATCCATTTTGGCATACCAAGCTCGGGGAGCTTGCTTGAAACCATAAAGAGATTTCTTGAGGCGACAAACAAGGCTAGAGTCATTATGGACATAGCCAGGAGGTTGTTCCATGTAGATTTCTTCTTTCAAATCGGCATGCAAGAAGGCAGATTTAACATCCATCTGATAGACCTCCCATTTATGTGAGGTGGCAAGAAAAAGAACAAGGTGGATGGAACTCATTTTGGCTACAGGGGAAAAGGTTTCATTATAGTCAATGCCTTCAACTTGGAGAAATCCTTTGGCAACTAATCGAGCCTTGTGTCTTTCAACACTTCCATCTGATGCATACTTACTTATGTATACCCATTTGCATCTAACAAGTTTTCTTCCTTTTGGAAGAGGTACAAGATCCCAAGTATAGTTTTCCATTAAGGAATGATACTCTTCATTCATTGTTGTATCCCAATATGGATGACTTGAAGCTTGTGCAAATGTCTCTGGATCAAGAGTTTTTGAAAGCTGAGCCAAAGAGAAGAGGCTTGCTGGAACTGTGAACGTGTCCGACACTGATCTGAAGGATCACCAACTGCTTCTCGTGTTGAACAGACCCATCTAGGAAGCGATGGAACTGGTGCTTGTTCAGGTTCAAGGGACTCATCTGGAGGAATGTCAGCAGACGGAGGTGGATTTTCATCCTCTCTTTCATCATCTGAAGAAGAATCCAGAATAGGAACAAAAGAAGGCACAACTGCCGAAGATGGCACGTAGGCCGAAGAAGGCACAACCACCGAATTAGGCTCGCAGGCCAAGATATTTTCATCAAATTTAACATCTCTTCTAATAATAATTTCATTACAATGTGGTTGAAGAAGTATATAACCTTTGACATTTTCACAATAACCAACAAATATACACTTCTCACTTTTAGGCTGCAATGCTTTCCTTAAGTGACTTACATCTGGTTTAATTTTAGTCCAAGCTTCTTCTGGTGTTATATTTTTAAGAGCTTTTGTGGGAGTGTGATTGACTATGTAATTTTCAAAGTTGATTGCTTCTGCCCAATACAGTAGACATAATCCCTTAGATTGGATCATACAATTAGCCATTTATTTTAATGTGCGGTTCTTTCTCTCAGCAACACCATTTTCTTGTGGTGTATATGGAACAGTGTGTTGCATTTGGATTCCGTATGTAGTGCAGTAACCTGTAAAAATTTTGTTCACATATTCGCCCCTATTATATGTTCTTAACCTTTGAATTTGATGTCTAGATTGCTTTTCTACAAGGGCCTTGTAGGCCAAAAACTTGTCAAAAACTTCACTCTTGAGTTTTAAGAAGTAAACCCAAGTACGTCTGGAAAAGTCATCAATGAAAGCTAAGAAACACTTGCACCGAGAAAAAGAAGGAGAAGAAAGTGGACCACACAAATCACTGTGAACAAGATGCAAAGGACCCGAGGCGTGCCAAGAGGCACGTTTGTCAAAACTGTCCCTATGATGTTTGTCGATAACACAACTGACACAAACATCATCTCTGCATGAAACAAGAGGAATACCAATCACCATCTATTGATTACATAGTTGTTGCAATGAGTGATAGTTTAGGTGACCAAACTACTCATGCCAAAGTTTGCTCAAGTCATCGCTATGAGCAACAACAACTGATGAAAAAGACGATCACCCAAAGTTTTCAAATTTGTACAACTTGGTAATATCATCATAAATTCCAGTTGCAAGAACATGATTCAGATCTTTTAGATCCTTGATTACAACTTGGTGAGGTGAAAACTCGACGGTTTTACCTTCACCTGAATGAGTGATTTGATATACTGATAGAAGGTTACAAGAAATATTTGGAACACATAATACATCATTGAAATGACCATTTTCTACCTGAATTGTTCCAGATCCTACAACACTAAGAGATCTATCATCACCAACAAATATTTTTTTGGTGTTACATTCATTTAGAGCAGAAAATATGGCTTTATCCTTAGCCATATGATAAGATGCTCCTGAATCAATAAGCCACTCATCAAAAGAAGAAGTAGTAGTAGAAGTTGTATTGAAGGAAAAACCAGAAGAAGAAAGTGCATGTCCATGAGAAGAAGAAAAAGAAGAAGAATTAATACTCATGTTGTGCTTCTTCATCGTTTCTTCTAAAGCTGCCATCTTCTTGAAACATTTGGACTCATCATGACCATCTTTATTACAAAAGTTGCAATGTATGTTAGTATTCTTACTTTTATATTTTGATCCTTTGTCACCATTAGGAGATGAAGCTATCTGAGAGGCTTTGGGACCCTTAGGTTGTTTGTTGTTGTAGCGAGGATGTTGCTTCTTGGGATACTTGGGGGGTTTATCTTTCTGCTGGGCAACTAAGGCTTTGTTTGAGGTACCTGCAACATTGATCACTCCAAGTTGTACAAGCTTATCTTCCTCTCTAATCAAAGAAGTAAAAAAGGACTCAAGAGTGGGTTGTACATAAGATTTCCCTAGAGCCTCTTTCATGGCATAAAAGGTAGATACAATCACAGAATATGCACTACCTAGCTTAGAAAGAATAAGATATATGCAATGCTCTTCCTTCATTATTATCTTACATTCTTCACATAAAATTATGAGTGTTTTAAACTTATATAGATAGTATCCAAGGCAAGAAACATTACTTCGACTCAAGGTCATTATTTGAGTTTCTAACTATTGTGCTCGAATAATATTGAGTTTACCAAACATAGATTCAATCGTGTTCCAAGCTTCTTTTTGGTCATCAATTCCTTCAAGGTGGTACCTTAAATTAGGAGAGATGGACATTCTGATTAGTCCACGTGCTTCATCATTCCTACTATCCCATTTGTCTTTCTTATCATCATCAGTGGGGGTTGTTTCCTTTCCCAAGGTAATCCGGTACAAGCCTTTACTTGTTAACAAATCTTCCATTTGGGATCTCCATTGGAGCTAGTTGTTGCTGGTAAGCACTATAGTACTTGTAGAAGCCATATTAAATATGCATATAATGCGGATTTAAAAATTGAAACTAATGATCTGGATGGAAATATCTCAAAAAGTTATGTGGTTTTAAAAGAAACGACACTGAAAACGGACTTCCGATGTGAGAGTTATGCCCATTTAAAAAAAAGGCATAAACGGTAACCAAATAACCATGTGATAGTGTAATCTACTTTATGAAGTAACCCACTTTTATGAAGTACGATCATCCATTTGGATTGATAGTAGTTCATCCCTTTCTACCCACCATATATATGTAATATTCCAGATCTGACTAGTCTAGGAAAAGTTGCTAATCTATTGTGTCTACTATCTGATCTGATACACTAAGAGTTTTTGGATGCGTTTACGTTGTAGGTTTTAACATGCTGGATGATACAAGATGGTTGTTGGATAGGAAGTGAGTTGGATGGTCGGTTGTGCACTATGACAACTCACATGACAACTATTGCAGAACTGGATTGTGCACCCTGGTGGCTACACACCTCGGATCTTATGAAAAATTGTCCCAAATAATGCACCTTTCACTCTGACTTAGTATTGGTGACCGACAACCCAAAAATCATCCCTTTATTGATGTGTCTAGACCCTGAATGGATCCTCTGCCCCCACTGTTGCTGGAAACTGTGCTCTAGTGATTCCTCCGTCGAGATCGACTGATAAGGGTCTCAAAATGAGTGCCTTGGGATCCTTTGAAATGTGTCAGAAGGACATCCCTAGATCTGATCTGATGATGGCTCGGGAATCCCAAATGTGTCCTCCTCAATTGTCACACCTTCAATGGCTGAGAAATGTACCCAAGATTATTTCTTCATAGGAATATAACAAGAAACCAAGAAATAGAATGGTCTTTTCCTCCCCTCAACTGCGTCACATTTAGCTCAATGTCACTTTCGAATTATAACACCCTTGACTGAAGTGACCTCTAGTAACATTGTTTACCCCTGTATGGCCCTGGCTATAGTATAACAGGGTTGTTTAGACTACTAATACTCCTCTTAGAGATGTTATTTAGAAAGGGACATTACAATATAAAAGATATTGTTGTTAGCTAGTTCTTCTCGTCATGGAGTGAAGAATTCGGCCGGCAAGGAAGGGAGGATGAAAACTTTGAATATTATCCATTTGATGAAGAACTGTGACTACTTCATATAGGAGAGGGGGTTCAAACAAATTGAGGTTGTTCACATTTAGCACATCATGGATGCTATGTTGGGTATGTGTTATATTCTTTTCATGTGTGTGTGTGGGTGCGTCAGATATGAAAACTGCGTTTCATGATCCCTTGTAGTAGTTCCCTGGTTGTGTCGTGTGCACCGGGCACTTTACTAGGGGGGTCCGAGGGGGGGCAGGTATGCCCCCTCGTAGTTACGCACAACGCCTCAAAATTGTTTTTTGGGCGTTTTTTTCTATTTTTAGCGGTTTACTAAAAATAATCTCGGTTTTAGGGATTAGGTTTTTGGTATCTAAAGAATACCTAAAAACATTGTATATATTGTATAGTGAATGGTGAAATTTGATATAATGAATATAAGAAAGGTTTTTCCCGATTGAGGGTTTCCGATATAAAATCTCTATGTACTTTGTGTATGACCCATTGATTAAATTTTGTTTTGCTTAAGAATCTATATGCATTTCTTTACTTCACAGGTTTAAAACTTACATGTGGTATGAGAGTTTGTTTTTGGCTTCAGAGGGATACCTTTGTTGTTGAGGGTTTGGCTCGGTCTTCATAGATCAAGTTTATCTTGGGTCTTTGATAAACCTGGGTTTAGTGGGAGCTTTTGCAGTGGTGATTTTAGTGCAAAAAGAGGAATGGAAAGCTCTTCTAGAATCGAGATAGAGAAGTTCAACGGTAAAACTTTGAACTATGGAAGCTAAAGATGGAGGACCTTCTTGTAGACAAAGAACAATGGATCATTGTGGATCCTAGTACATAACCTACTAGTACAATGTCTAATAGCACACATGCTACTGGTACACAACCTACTAGTGCACAAACTACCAGTACACCACCTACTGGTATGTCGAAGGAAGATTGGGAGAAGTTGGACAAAAGAGAAAGCAGTATTATTCGACTCTACCTGACATATTCAGTGTTTTTGAATGTCTCAAGAGAATCTACAACCAATGAACTATGGGATAAGTTGGGGAATTTGTATCAATCAAAGTCCCTGGAAAACAAGAAGTTTCTTTGAAAGAAGTTTTATCATCTTAGGATGGAAGATGGATATTCTGTGGCAGAACATCTAAATTCCTTTAATACTTTGGTAAGTCAACTTGGCTCTGTTAATAATATGATTGCAAAAGAAGATAAGTGTATTACTTTGTTATGTTCTTTGCCAGTCTCTTAGGATAATCTGGTTGTAGCAATAGGTAGTACCACTCAATCTACATTGAAGTATGAGGATGTAGTTTCATCCTTGTTATCTGAAGAGATGAGGGGAAAAATCATCGATGGTCACAACACATATGCTTTGTTTGTAAGAGGGCGTACCCAAGACAGGAACCCTGGTAAGGCTTCAGGGTGGAGATCGAAATCTACAGGTAGATCTAAGTCTCCAGGAAATTCTTTGAGGAAATTTTGGAAGTGTGGTAAAACAGGGCATTATAAGAAAGATTGCAAGTCTAAGA
>CBVK0102922188.1:0-17638 GCA_900067695.1 Picea abies
AAACCTTAGGAAAAATAAATCCTAGGTGTATGTGAAGTAACTCCAACAAAGCAGCCAAGGATAGGCTATCATGAGTGTTGCAAGTGCAACAATAGAAGGACAACCAACATAAAATGTCAAAGAGGAGGAGCATAAGGAGAAGACACTGATTTTTTCCCTAGCAGAAGGAGAAGAGCATGTAGCAGAATTGCTCAAAGTTTTCAGCCGGGAAGTTGAACAGGAGATGACTGCATCACTAAAGCCTACAACAAAACATGAAGCAGATGTCATAGACTTTGCAGATCTTTATGAGGAGTTGGAATCCCTAGAGAGAAGGGTGATAGTGCAAAGTCAGCACATCCAATAGGTTAAGTTGGAAATGGGTAGAGGAGCATACAAGCCTGAGGAGTAGCTGGAGGAAGTTGGAGTTGAACCAACACAAGAGAAGCTAACAGAAGCTAAGTCTATCAAGGGAGATAGCTGAGAAGAATATCAGTGGTGAGACTGCATAAATGGAATTTTCACCAAGGTGGCAAGCTAATGCCATAGGAGGTGAAGGAGTCAAGGGAGATCAGGTGGATATACCCATTAACAAGGAGGAATTAAAATAGAGAAGGTTGCAAGACAAGATCCATCCAACAAAGGAACTGGATGAGGTGATTGAGGAGATAAGGAGGATGATGTTGAGGTCATCACTAGAAGCTATCAGTAGGGAGAAGATGAACATAGGAGGACCTACAAGAGCAGCAAGGAAGAAAAAATAACAACAACAACAAAGCAGAGGAGCAGGAGTACAACCCCAAAGGAGAGTTTGGGATCTAGGGAGATTTCAAAATTGGGACATAGGAGCTCATGATTTTCCCCGCAGTGGAGTATGATGTAGGAGCATCACTCCACCTTAGCAATGTGCTATCATTCCAGCACATCAGAGCGCATTCAAGGAGGGGATAGGCACCAACCCTCTCATTTTTCCCTCATTTTTAAATTTCAAATATATTTAATGCAATTAAATGTTTGTAATGATGAAAGGGCCAAGTCGATGCCTTTGTGCAGGCAATATATGATGCCTCCTTTAATGGTTGATAGGATGATGAGATCTAGTCTGATTCGGATCTAGATGGCCATTGAATGTAATTAATTAGAGTTAGGTAGCTTGGAGGGAAAGGCTCGAGGAGCCCTCTTTTGTAAAAAAATATCTTTGTATCTGATTTCATAGGGAAGCTAAGGAAAAAAAAGAAGAAGCACTAGCACGTAAAACAAATACTAGGAGAGAAAGGAGAGGAGAGAACATTGACACTCCATTGCAGTCTAGCCTTTGTAAACATGTGTATAAACATTTAGAGTTAATACAAAAGCAGTTTTTCCTACATATGATTTTGTGTGTTTATATGTTTTATGGATGAATATCATTTGTGTTTTTTATGATTTTATGTTGTAGATGCGTATGAATAATTTCCATCTGCAGGTGATATATAGACTTCCCTATCTGTTTGTGAGTTTGATATATTTGTTTATGGATTCTTTTAGGTTGTGAAAGGAGTGCACAACAAAGTATTGAAACTCTATATCTAGTGCAAGGAGTGCGCATATGAAATCTTCCGAGCCAGAGAATAATGTGCCAGGAGGGCACCCCAGAACAATTACAAACTCAAAGAGGAGCCTCAAGTTTACTAAACACCTTGGAGGAGAGGTTGTGTAGAGGAGGCACAAAGAGACATAATTTATAAGGATTATGTAGGGCTCTTCCAGGAGGGCATCGAGCAGATGAAAGTGTGCACAAGGGGAAATCTATTTTGAGTTCTAAGAAGAGAAGCATCAGAGGAGAAGATACTCGCAAAGTTACTGAATACTCTAGAAATCTCAACAAGGAGTACTTGAGAAGAAGTTTCTAAGTGGGCACAAGCATCTCTTTGAAGGGTGTAGAAGGGATGAGTCCCTTGGATATTCAAGCAAGCAAAAGATCATGAGGAATAGTGTCTTTTCGCACAGAGTCTATGCACATATTGTAGAAGGCCGAGAACAATTCAAGTAGTGGACTGTGAGTTGAGTGCAAGGAGTGTGTAGAAGTGGAATTATTCCAAGTCCCAAATCTTAGGAGGGAAAGCGCAAGTCAAGACTCAAAGTAGTCGAGCTCATAGGAGAAGGTTCAGAAGCTGAACCTTTGAAAATTATCAAGAATTCCTTCATTCAAAGGAAGGCATAGCGGCATATGATGAGGAAGCTATGATATCCATTAGATTGGATGCAAAGACAAATCTATATCGTCAGACCTAAGTCTAGGCAGAAAGTAGAGAATAGGAGAGAAAGACATATCCTAGCCATCAGATCTAGGAGAAAAGGACCAACCGTCGTTGGATCTAGAGGTAATTGTATGGGACTTAAACCCTTTTAAGTGCACAGGAGAGCGAACTTGTGAAATCCCAAAGTCTTGAAACTAGTCAGGGTCATCCATCGTCAAGGTTGGTAGGTGGCGAAAAATCAAAAGATCTGGGAGATAGAACTCCAAAAAGTTTACAAAGAGTAGAAGTCAAACCCTCATGAAGTCGCAAAGGGTGGAGAAGATATGGACCATTGGATACAGAAGGACATGTGGTGGATATCCGTGTGTTTCATAGGATAGATATTCTGGAAGAAAGAAGATGCAGAGTTGGGAAAATACTGGAAGATCTAGGAGCCTAAGTAATCTTTGGCGTTCATTGAGATAATACACATGGCACCAGATCAACACTTCATTGATTCTCTAATTGGGGGAAATAGAGGTTGGAGAAGCCATTATTCACAAAGTATGAAGTTGCGAGGTCACTAGGGTTTTCCATGAAGAAGGACAGTTGGCAAAAGATCTGCTAGTCCAGAGACTTAGCACCCTGAAGGTCTTATGGAGAAGTGCTCTGGAATTTCCTGAAGCACCGAAATCTGAAACAGTTGGGGCCTTTAACTTAAGGAAGTGGTCGGGACCATTGATCCTCACACAAGTTATATTCACGGTTCGAAATATTTGGCAATGACTGCAGTCGAAATGGCCGAAGATCGGAGTCTGGAGAATCTAGTAGATTAAGACCTGAGTCATAGTCCAAGGTCACATGTAGGAGAGGGACTAGCGGAAATGAGGTAGCACTCGCCAACTTAAAATTTTCAAGAGTGCCAGAGAAAGGGCCCGTGGGTCTCACAGGACCTTCACCTTAGGAGAGATTGATCCTCACACAAGTTATATTCACGGTTCGAAATATTTGGCAATGACTGCAGTCGAAATGGCCGAAGATCGGAGTCTGGAGAATCTAGTAGATTAAGACCTGAGTCATAGTCCAAGGTCACATGTAGGAGAGGGACTAGCGGAAATGAGGTAGCACTCGCCAACTTAAAATTTTCAAGAGTGCCAGAGAAAGGGCCCGTGGGTCTCACAGGACCTTCACCTTAGGAGAGAAAAGGGGGATGTATAAGTTGATTTGGGTTTAGGAAGGAGACTGAAGAGTCGATTTGACTCAGTGTTTTAAATGATCCAAGACCGGGAGGTCACGCATCTCCTGTCAGAGAGAAGAGAAGGGGGGTTATGTGTCACCAAATCTCTTTTTCATATGGAAGTTATATGCTCTATGCTTTTATTTAGCTCTTTTAGAAGGTATTAAAGGACAACATGAGGTATGTGTAATCATTGTTTTTTGATGATTTTATGCTAATTTGTCTTCAATTGAGTGATCAATATTTCTTAACATTTATCGTTTTCTTGTAACAGGAAAAAAATGTGATCCATCCCTCCATCCAGTCCTTTGTCCAATCCTCAATCCATCCCTCCATCTGACCCTTTGTCCGACCCTCGAAGCATAGTGTAGTTGGCAGTTGGCATATTGGTGGGCTTATCTAGGTGAAACAGAGACATGGATTTTGTGCCTGCTCATGCCCTCCAGCTATGGAACCCATCACATTCATATTTGAGCAGTTGCATCCACCACTATTTTGAGCACACAAAGCTATTATAGGAGATGCCTTCTATTGTTGAAACTTAATGAATTTCTATTTTTAGAGAGTGTCGACCCTTTCAGTGGTCGACCTCTCAAGATGTGTATAAAATCTATATATACTTGATGGGGTATGCCACTAGGGACATGATTTTTCTATACATACAGTCATTATTGTGTTTGTGATTGCGCCTCACATTGGAGTAGTCCCACAACTGTCTAGGTGGCCCACTAGTGATATGGGTAGCTTGTTTATACTGCTATACATTTACAATTCCACATCTAACTTTAATTTATAGGTTTCTTTATGAAGTTTTACTACTATGTATATCTCTTTATAAATTACAGGTTGCTCCCTGGAGGTGTATTTCTATTACAGAGTATTCACAATTGTCCATTTAATTATCTATACTTAGCCATCTAAAATATCTCCATGTAGGTTGTGTATTCTTAATGAATATATATATGTTCATAAGCTATCTAATTGTAAAATCTTTCCCTGTCTCATAAATTGTAGATTATTTCATAGAGTGATTAATTAGGCAGTGTCTTTAACTGTAGATTACTTTATTAAGTTATGAATTTTGGTTACTATGTATAGATTTGCATAAATTGCTTATTTTACTTCCAGCATCAGAGTGATAGAATAACAATTAATTGGTAATTTCTTTTCAATAGTTGTGAGTTTTTGAAGATGTGCTTTAAGATATTACTTTTGAATAATTGTTCACTTAAAATAATAATTTCATTGCTTATAGTTATAGATTTCTTTTAAAGAGTTAGAATAATAAGCTCATTGTTTGTATTTTACTCTATACATTTTCAAGTATGTTGTTAAAATAGATTTTATTTTTCTTGGAGACTTTAAATTATCTTTTAAATAGGATTGTATATTGGTCATTGGTCCTTAGGACCAATTATAATTACTTAGAATAATGAGCGCACCATTCATAGTTGTAGATTACTCTGTAAATTTAAAGGAAATCTCTTCATTATTTGACTTTATTGGCATTAGATTAGATTAAGATAGAATAGGCTAGATTAGAGCTCTATAACTACACATACAGCGTTAGCACCTCGAAGCTTACAAGCCATGGGTTGACAATTTAATGTCGAAATAGATAACATATATTTCACTCGACATGTTTGGCACCGTTGTCGGGGAGGTTCTAAAGGGATGAGATCCTAGGTGGGTAGGTTGATTTTAATTACACAACGAGGGGGAGGAGAAAATTTAAGACGAGAGGTAAGAACCTGCACATCCATTTTAGTGGGTTTCTCCAAATCCTTGTTGTTCCCTTTCTACAAGAGTGTTTACTTTTTCTACAAGTTTATTTACTTTTCTTAGTGTGTTTACTTTCCTGCAATTTAATTTTATGCTAGTGTGTTTCTCTTTTTGTAAGTTTGGGTGTGTTTACTTTCTGCAATTTAATGCACATGTGAGTGTGAGTTTGATTTCTTTACTGCAAGCATGTTTTATTTATTACAAATTTGGTGTGTTTGATTTGTGAAAATATGTTTTTGTGGTAGGTATTCTTGATTAGAATCATCAAAAACACATAAAATTTTGGGTGTTGTAATAACCCCAGACACTAATCTTTGTGTGAAATAGGTTTTATCAAATGACAAGATGAACTAAAAAACAACCATTAGCTTGAGGGAAATTTCTCAAATCCTAGCAGCAACAAAGATTTTTTTTTTTCAGGAAGAACATATTTTGGAAGCAACCAAAAGTGTATCTACCTCTCTAAAAATATTAGAAGAATCAAGGTCCTGTGAGCTACAAAATGATTTTCCTTGCCAAACTGTGAAGGAAGCCAAAATATTATGGACTACATCCGATGGAGAGTGATCACTAAGACCTGATATTGAGGAGTTCTCAACATCCATCTCAGCCAATCCTTTATGTACTTCAAAAATCAATCATCCAGATGAAGAGGATCTACATAGCATGATGAAGGAAGTCATAGAAATTATTGTTGATGAACATCAAGATTACATTGAAATTTTGTTTCAAGAGGTCATGAAGCCATAATACTATTCTCTTCTTCAACACCTTCTGGTGCCAAAAAAAGTAGGTTGGTTGGTTATTCATATCCAGGTAATCACTATGGTAATGTTTTCATATGTGGATATGGGTATGTTTCTTAGCTTGCTTCAGACATGGTTACATTGGAAAAGTTCTTACACCTGAATAAATATTTTCCTTTCTTTTTAGGTAGATTAGGATAATAAGTAAAAGTTGCATGTTTTTAGTTTATATTAAAGTCTAATGCAACCTCATTTTATATTTTCTTTTTAATAAAATAACTATGAGGGACATGTTCCTATGACTTGATCTCATTGATCTCATCAAACCTAGAGGGTACTAGTACAATCCATCCAAGAGATCTGAGTAGGTGAGTAAAGTATATTTATAAAAGAGTAGAAAAAAGGTATACCTAGCGGTTAACCATGGAAACATCAATATAAATTCAAATGAAAGAAAGTGAGTAGGGACTATAGATACCTTTCTATTATTTTCCAATGGGACCATCCACCACACATTAAAAATGCTTGACGGTACCATATCTATAGATTGGATATGCCCACTTAAGTATCCCTTACATCAGGACAATCTATAAGGAATGCATAAAGAAGAATCATCTTCCAACTCAAATACCATCCTAGTCCATAAAAATATCTTCATATTTCCCCCCCCATCTCCTTGCAAAAATAAAAAATCATATACAAATCTTAAAGATGGTGGTAAGGACCAGTCTCTGCTAAAAAAAGGGTGTAAGAGGATAACCTGTTGGGATACTAAACAAGTCTGTTGGAAGCAAGTACCGACATATGCTATGACTAGGTAAACCCATCAGAGTACTAAACATGCTTGATGGCAGCGAGGAATTCTACCTAGAGAGGGTGATGATTTGGCAAACAATAAATACAATTTTTGATCTTAAAACTTGTCCTAATGTACAACACTACTTGTAGGAAGGACTAAAAATAAGTATGAATGGTTAAGAAAAGGTAAATGAACTCCATTAATCTGGCATTGGAAACTAACTTTAAGATAATCTTAATACTCTCTTGCCTAACTCTTCTTAACTATATGTAGGATGCTTCTTCCTACAGGTGGGGAAATGTTCTTAACCGTCTTGTCAGGCTAATGTGTGAAATTTATCTAGACACTTGGAAACTATAAATCTTTTGCTATTGGAAGGATTGACCAATTTCCTATATCTTTGATTTTGAATTGTCACAATACTTAGGAGTGGGGCAGGGGTCTCCTGAGCTACAAACCACTAAAAAAATCCCATTTGTATATAAATTCCATAAGAAGAGTGTTGAGGGGTCTTAAATCAATTTAACTCAACAGTAGGAACCAAACCCGTCACTAAGGCCCAATCAGACTTTGTAGCGTTTAATAATGGAATAGTTCTCTAGATCTTGCGATCCGACCAATTAATTGATGGGATTTACATTTTCTTGTGAAGTCTTCTCCTTCAGTTCAAACGTTCTCTTTTTTTATTTTCTCTTATAGGTGGGACCGATACAAGATAAAATCCGGTATAAACAAACTAGGTAAAAAAATGGGAAAAATATTACTACTAGAGGACGTTGAGCTTGGGATAACCCTTTCACTCTAGCATGCATACAACAAATATCCACCACAAGCATAGTAATAATACATTAACCTGATTATGTTCCAATTATTGATTGAGGTGCGATTATCAGAAGAAAACACATAAGCAATAAACGATGGCACAAAAAATAATTCTCTTAAGTCTAATCATCAATCACATAATAACAAAATGATTTAATTTTCATCATAAGAGACAAGAACTGTAAAACATTGAATCAAATAAATTATCAACATATTTAGAAGCTCTTACTCATTACAACATCCATTCATGAGATGAAATCAGAAATAATTCATCTCCATGTCCAATCATACACACTTTTGATGAAAAACACAAACTTGTCTTTGGTCCTGAACATGACTTCTCAATTAAGGAATCTCCAAAATAGTTCTTTACGAAATCCAAAAAAGAGAGTCTTTGCAACAGCCATCGACCTTTGACTAATAGGTCAATCTTCATATTTATAACATGCTATTAACTAAAAATAACTATTAAAGTGCAGCTAAGTAAAACAAAAATCGCCACATGGCACTTTCTTCTATCAGTCTTCATAGAGTCATCAAATGGTCTCATTTGAGTGGATGACTCCTCTCATACTCCAACCACTTGATGAAGAGATCCTTGCATGTGTTAGCATAAGAGAATCTATGTTGTTCCATTGGGGACCAAATAATCTCTCTTATCTCTACTCCTCGTTCTAAATACTTGACTATTCTGGCACTTAACTATTGCAACATGGCTCGATCTTTGATCGGGTGATCCATGAATTGATGCACCTGTCCTAGCACCATGCCTGCCACCTTTGCTACTTTGGCAGCCCATGATGAGTCTTGTTCAGCGTGAGATTTTACTATGTCGTGTAAGTCGACAAAGTCATTAGGTGTGCCAAATTCACGGAGGTCGATGTCTCTCATTTCCTGGTTGATCTTGGTCCAACTTTTCTCTCACTCGAACCATTTCTCTTGGATTTCTCGATGAGGTTCCTGAGCCATTTTTATCCAATATTTGACCAATTTCCTTATGCGGTCGATGCTACTTTCGTTTAGCACCTGGATACCATTCTCTTCGACATCTCGGCCTTGTTTCACTACACTAATATAATCAATCCTTTCCATGGCTTGGTGTGCTTTCTCGTACCACCTCTCCATATCCTTCCATTCTCTTCGACATCTCGGCCTTGTTTCACTACACTAATATAATCAATCCTTTCCATGGCTTGGTGTGCTTTCTCGTACCACCTCTCCATATCCTTGCACATCGCCAGTGTCATGAGGGTATCTTCTTGAATCTCGACTATCCTTGAAGTGAATAGGTTCCGTTCATTTATAAATTTGTTGTAGACCTCCTTGAGTTTGCTCCTTAGGAACACCATGGCTTGTGTGGTGTCTTGGTAATATTTTTCCAAGTGGTGCAAATGTTCCAATTATTTCAAAGCATCAGCCAAATCCTCTTCATCCATTTTTTCTCTTTCCACGGTGGAATCTATGATTTCCATCCCTACGCTAATAAGGTCATATGTCTTGGCATGTTCTATGTTGATCATGTTTTCCTCCGTGGTGATGAGGATGAAACAATCTAGAGATATCCTCCTCTTCTTGGTGGTTATCTACACAATAGATTTCCTTTTTTGGTCATAAGCGATGGCATGTATGTCAGCGACAATAGATTTCCTTTTTTGGTCATAAGCGATGGCATGTATGTCAGCGACTTCATCCACAGGTTCGGGAATTTGTTGATCTCCCCAAGTGAGCATATTTCCCAAGCTCCCGATGGTATACATTTGTTCAAGACTAGGTTGTTGAACTTCCTCCATATGCTCGAAAGTTTCGGTTTCTATATGTTTCTCATCGGGAAGTTGGGTACCGATTGAAATTGATCTGTCGGGGGTGTGCTCAGTACTTACTTGATAATCGAGCATTGAGACATCGATTTCTTGCTGTGGAGCTTCTTGATTTTGTTCATCTGACCTTGGTTCATCC
Organism: Picea abies; assembly: GCA_900067695.1. Lineage (NCBI taxonomy): Eukaryota > Viridiplantae > Streptophyta > Pinopsida > Pinales > Pinaceae > Picea > Picea abies. The sequence continues at coordinate 9,541 of CBVK0102922188.1, forward strand.
TTTAGACTATTTGTTTGGGTCTCCGGTGCATCAAGAAGTTCAGTGTATAAGACACTCTTGACCTCATGTTCATTCTGTGGAAGGTCCCAAATTTGAGCATCAGGAGTTTGGGAAGATGTCATCTTTGGCTCCTTTTCCTCTATGATTCATACAAGGATTACTAGGGATACCTCCGGGCTCTCTTCATCATCATAGATGTTTATTAATTCATGTACTAGGGATACCTCCGGGCTCTCTTCATCATCATAGATGTTTATTAATTCATGAAGGGGGTTTGGTGCACCTGCTCTCCCTCATGTTCCAACTGTCTCCGGGTGAGATGAAACATCTCCCGGTGATCCGATCTATGGCATTTTGATTTCAGGGTTTTCTAACCCAGTGATTTCATCAATGTCTATTAGTACAGAGCTGCTTGGGCACATCTAGATTTCTTCTAGGTTGTTGGAAAGGGACCCTGTCATTCCTGTGAGGTATGGGATGTCTTGTAGTTGATAAATTATTCACTACAGATGTTCTATCATGAGGAAACCCCTTTCCCATGCATCTTGCATCATGGGGAAACCTCTATCCTACACCAGAGCTCCCAGGGGAATATTTTTTTCTTCTGCCACTATCATTTCTTCCTTGGCTCTAAGGGCCTCTTGAGCCGATTTCTATCCTACACCAGAGCTCCCAGGGGAATATTTTTTTCTTCTGCCACTATCATTTCTTCCTTGGCTCTAAGGGCCTCTTGAGCCGATTTCTCTATGGTAGTCACTTGTTAATCAAGGCTCATGGCCCTGAACCTGGTCATTTTGGGGTTGACCACACTTTCCACCACCTCGTCCCAGTCTTGGGAATTTTCCGTGATGACTTCATCTTCAAATTTGTTGTGGGCATATGGCCAATAGGATGACACTTGCAAGGCATGTTTCAAGAAAATTCCCTTTGAGTCATGCTTGAGGAACCACACTGTCTAAAATATGAACTCTATTTGTCTTATCCCTTCTTGTTTGGCTTGAACATTGTCCTTAACCATGTAGAAATCTACATAAAAACCATAAGGTATGAACTCCTTCTTCTTGTCCTTGACTAGGGTGGCGTTGTAACCTTGCAGGATTGTATGGTAGCATATCTCTCCCACTACAAGCCATTTATGGACATGCACTGGTAGGAGATGTGGTGCTCTAGTGGCCCCGAACACCCTGATGTAAGTGTCATGCTTGTCTAGGTACCAGTGCCCTACCTTTGATATCATCTTTTTGGCCACAACTGATAATCTCTAGCATTCTTTCTTAAAAAGAATGAAATAAATATGTGCGATGAATTCATCACATATGAGAGATTAAGATTTCTTGTACCCATTCTCACATATGATGTTGAAATATACTTGGACTGGGAGTTCTGCGACATGCCAGCTCAGGTTCTTGTCAGCGAAAACATTTCTGGTGCACATGACATCAAGTAAGTATGAATCCACGTAGAAGGCTGGTGTCTCTCCTTCCTTCGACATCTGATCTTGTTGTATGTAGATGCTAAATTGATTAGAAATTATTTTTCCCTAGTTGAATCCACTCCCTAAAATTTCCATTGTGTAAGCTAAGGGCATCGATGCCTCTAAAAATATGGAGCAATCCTTCTCTCCATATAATTGATAGATGAGAGTCGTCAGGTATATGTATGGCTCCCTTAAACTCCCTAAAATTTCCATTGTGTAAGCTAAGGGCATCGATGCCTCTAAAAATATGGAGCAATCCTTCTCTCCATATAATTGATAGATGAGAGTCAATTGACAGGTATATGTATGGCTCCCTTAAGTTGGTCATCTGGTACCAACCAGTTCTATGGTTGGTGTATTTCTTGTCTTCCCTCCACCATAAAGCCATCACCCGACTAGTGTAATGGTGCTCGTAGAACTTAACAATGAAATATGTATTCAACCACTCCTTGGGGTCTTGGAGTTTGTAATATTTTTGGACCTCTACTGGAAGGAACACCTTGAAACACCCATTGATATCATCATTGATTAAACACTTCTATGTGTCCATGTGGTTGATGAGCCACTTCAAAAGTTCTATACAGGGAAAGAGGGGGGTTCTTCTTTCTACCATGTATATTCAGAAACACCTCATCATAAAAAGCCCTCACATCTGGGTGACTGTGTGGGATATATTATGGGTATTCTTCTCAGGTGATGTTTTTAAAGAGATCTCCCCAATGTGGGAGTGTTGCCTTGGACCTTGTGCTCACCTCTGTATCTCCAAAGGCTAGAATCTGAGTAAAAACCCTCTTCAACACTGCTTTTATGACAGGTTTCGGTCTTGGAGTGTATTCCAATTGTCTTGTGACACCTGGAGAGTAGCCTTCACCTAACTTTGGTTATTTCATCTTCGGTGCCCTCGATGATCATCTAGTGGCTGGATTTATTAGAGGCATTTTTCCTGCAATCAAAATAAACCTTCAAAGACTGTGTACAGAACAAAAAAAAATGGATAAAAATGTATGAAGTGTAAACATGTAAAATTCACCGACTTGGGTACATACCTATAAATATTGCTAAACTTGGTTATTTGATACTCACGGGATCTCTGCAACTTTCATATTACTCGTGTAACTTCTCTGGATGCTTGTGAATTTCCTTGCGCTCAGAATGATTCCTCTTATGACAACTCAAGATAATTTAAACCAATGAAAAACTTACTGTGTCACATCAGCCATTCAATTCGGGTGATGAGTGCAATTTAAAAAAATCTACTGTCGAATCTCTGTAACTTAAATTCATTGTGGGTCAACGGTGGATATTGCTAAACTTGGTTATTTGATACTCACGGGATCTCTGCAACTTTCATATTACTCGTGTAACTTCTCTGGATGCTTGTGAATTTCCTTGCGCTCAGAATGATTCCTCTTATGACAACTCAAGATAATTTAAACCAATGAAAAACTTACTGTGTCACATCAGCCATTCAATTCGGGTGATGAGTGCAATTTAAAAAAATCTACTGTCGAATCTCTGTAACTTAAATTCATTGTGGGTCAACGGTGGAGGCGCAGGGGGGTGATGTGGCCTATAGGGGATTTTAAATGACCTCTTTGATTGTTGCACGAGGTAGCAACTAATGCAATATTTGGTATTAATTAGACCCTTAAATGCTCAAAATATGATCATATCCAACTCTAAAACATCCCATCATATTGCTTTCTCAGTGGGTGGATCAGGGGTCGGGGATGCGCCATGAAATTTTTTCGTTGATGTCCCTCGCAAAATATCCAACTCCAATCAATCTCATCATACAATGTTGTCGTGGAAAAGATGACTAGGAGGTGTGACTTGGACCTAGGGAACTAAGAAAAATGACTCGGGGAAAATCTAGACCATACGATTCTCCGATCTAGAAAAGACACATGGCGTTGAAGACAGGTGGCCTAATCTACGTGTATTAACCGACACATGGCGTTGAAGACAGGTGGCCTAATCTACGTGTATTAACCAGAGTTGAGACTTTCTGTAGGTTATGCATTATAAAACAAACCTTGTCTTGTCGATGCCGAAACGTATCCAAGGTCGACTATCGACGATAAACCTATCACATGTTTTTCTTCGAATTAACTTCTTCACAAAAGTCCCGATGTTGAAAACAGATTGAGGATCAACGATCAGAAGTATCTTTTAGTGTAGTCAAAGTGTCTAGAAATACTTTTAGTCTTTCCCTAGTTGTGATAAGTGCGTCAGGCATCGACTATCGACGATATATTCTCTTTCTATGTTAACGCCTAATCCTCTCGTCTTCTACTGATGACGAAGGGGATCGACTATCGACGATATCTTTATGAAATAATCGTCATAAAATAAAACTTCCTTTTGTCGATATCGATGATGATCGACGCTCGAAAACTGAGGTTTCCCGAGTATTCTTTTCCATCTTTGAATTACGTCCGATGTCGAAATCGAGTGTGTTGGGCGAAGTGTTTTTATCGACGATATCTTTATGAAATAATCGTCATAAAATAAAACTTCCTTTTGTCGATATCGATGATGATCGACGCTCGAAAACTGAGGTTTCCCGAGTATTCTTTTCCATCTTTGAATTACGTCCGATGTCGAAATCGAGTGTGTTGGGCGAAGTGTTTTGGATTTTGATTCTTTATTCATGCGTTAAGGATTTATTAAGTCATGAGGTTTTAAAAGTTCAAACAAACCTAAAAATATAATGAGATTCGAGATAATAAGCGAAGACAAACATTTCTCAAAAAATGAAATCGAATTAGACAGTTCAAAGATTAAGTGGTACCCAAAAAAAAGAAAAAATGACAATGAATTTTTAGGGTGTGTTAAGTGTTGAACAAAGAGGAAGTAGGATTTTTGTCAAAATTTTGTCATATTGTTTTACAATATCTTAGGATCTTATATCAACAGTCATTTGTATTGGCATGATAAACTTTATGTTGCTGACATAATTTTATGTGTATAATTAATAAGCCTGTTGTGCATTATACTGCTGACATAATTTTATGTGTATAATTAATAAGCCTGTTGTGCATTATACTTTATAGTTTTTCAATCTATGTTTATATCTAATACAAGGGAAAACTACTTATACTCAAATATTCCTTGTAACAGTTACAGTTTGATGACAAAGACAACTAAATATGGATGTTACAATCCTATCCATGCTCTTGTTCACCATGCCTTCTAGAAATCTTCCAATCTGAGTAATATGGGTGAATGTCTGCTTACTATTGTATAGTTTTCACCTACACAGGGGACCAGATGGAATACTATATGGAGGATTGTATTGAGTAACATATGGAGGACCGGATGGAGGAATGGATAAGGTATTGTATAAACACTGTAGTTGCATATGCGATTTCCATCCTTTCATTTAGGTATGATCAATGAGGTTTGATTATATTCGTTGAAGTGATGAATTAAGATTGCTAAAAGTGGTGTATTTATATTTTACATTTTGTAAAAGGATAAATTAAATTTACAATTTCATTTTATGATCATAATTTCCAAGTCTTCGACTTGGACATTGATCAAATCTCTTATGCGATTTGAATTTACTTCCAAAGTACAAATCATTCAAATTTTAAAACCCACACAATCATGACCATGTGTGGCGCTCATATATGAAAAATAAACCCATGATTGGAAAGACTAATAAAAATCCCCAAACTACCTCATATCATATCCAGTTATCCTTTGACCATGAAATCCCTCACAAGAAACTTAGAGAATATTCTACAAACGAATTTGAGCTTGCCAAAGAAATCAAGTCTGAGCCTGTCACACCTAGTCTTCCTCAAAAGGAAATTGTTACACCCTCTCCTCAGATTCCTACACCTTCTAACAGATTTGACATGCCTTCCACATATACTAAGAAGCCTAAGCCTTCCTCTCTTGAACAATTTTATCAATTTCAAACTGTTGAGAAATTGCAAAAACAGACTGCTCAACTGCTCCAATGACTAGCAGAACATGAAAACATGGATCATCATTTGCACCATCACAATGTTGTCCTTCAAGAAAAGGTAAATTATTTCCATATTTTGGTCGATCAAATGACTACCACCAATCCCAATCTAAGGATGTAGTTGAAGCATCAAAATATTCCTAAACGAAAGTCCCCAAGGTGATGCAGGAGTATTGCAACACCTCAACAAAGTGCAAACTATTCAAAACATATGCGTGTATTTAAAAAGGGGATAGGCACCAATCCTCTCATTTTCCCATCATTTTTAAAAATATTAAATGTAATTAAATGTTGTAAGGCTAGAAGAGCCGAGTTGATGCCTTTTTACAGACAATAGTTAGAGTTTCCTTTAATGGCTAGTTATAGGCTGATCCAGATCTGATTCGAACTAGATGTTCATTCGATGTAATTTTCCTCAGTAGATAGGTGTTGTAAATGGTGATTAGACACCACTAGTGTATTTGGAGGGAAAGACTCAATGAGTCCCCTCTTTTATAAATCTTTGTAAGATATGCCCAGTAGAGGTTGCTGAAGGTTGATAAGAGAAAAGCATTTTAATCCAAGGAGAGAGATGAGACTCCATTGCAGTCCAAGCTCACACATTGTAATTAACATTCATATATTAATGTTTATGAATGTTACCTATGTGTTATGTATGCATATCTTTTAGATGTATGATAGGTTTCCATCTGCAAGGTAAGGATATAATTTTTCTATATGTGAGTTTTGTTAAATTGTTCAGGGTTCTTTAGGATAAATGAAAGGAGTGCATGACAGAGTCCTGGAAACATTGTGAGCCAATGCAAGGGGTGTGTACCTGAATTATGTTTCAGTTTTAGGAGAGAACGTGGTAGGAGGGAACACCAAAACATTTACAGACTCGAGAGGATCCTCAAGGTTGTTGAATACCTTGGAGGAGGAATTCTATAGGAGAAGGCACATAAGACATAGCTTTTAAACACTTTGTAGGGATTGACCAGGAAGAAATTGAGCAGGTGCCAATGTGCATAGGTGAACTCTGTTTCAAGTTCTAAGAAGAGAAGTGTTAGAGGAGGACACTCACAGAGTTGTTGAACACTCTAGAAATCTCAGCAAAGAGTTCTTTGAGAAGAAGTTTCCAAGAGGGCACAAATATTCCTTCGAGGAACAAAGGGATAGAGACCTATGAAGTCTGAGTAGTTAAAGCTCCAATGAACCAGAGTTGTTGAAAACTCTGGGGGAAAAAGATTTGCAAGGTTTTCATTGAGAAGATGCAAGGACTGCATCAGTGAACTTGAAAGAGCTTAGGAAGAAGGATAAGACCTGTGTAAGGAGTGCACCGGGGAAACACTTGGACAAAGTGTTGAAAGTATGAAGTTGTCTAAAGGCTCAGTCGAGTGCAAGGAGTGCATGAGAAATCTATTTCGAGTTCTGGGAGAAAGGTTTTCAAGAGGGCATACCATAAGGTTAACACTCAGAAGATAGTCGAGTGCAAGTTTTCACACATAGTACAAGGAGGTGCTAGGGTTGAGGTCAAGTTACATTGACAAAAGCTTAAGGAGGGATAATGTTCCTAGAAGAGAAGATGAGACCCAATATAATTAGGCTCCCAGGAGAAGGATACAAGGTTGAAGCCTTTAGGATACATGCAAAATATTCCAATTTGGGAGAGTAAAGAAGCTCAAGAGGAAGGAGAAACAACTATCGTCATATTAGCTGCAGAGAAAGAGATCGGGGTCGTCGAATCCCATGTCCAGCATCAAGAAGGAGCATGCGAAGGAGGAGAACAAATCATGAATGTCAGATCTAAGTGTGAAGGATCAATAGTCATCCGACCTAGGTAAAGTGCATGAGACTTATGTACCTTGAAAGTGCACAGGAGAGCGAGATAGCTAAATTCCCAGAGTCCAAAGTGGATTGGGACCGTTCGTCGCCTAGGGGGAGATAGGTGGAGACATATCTGAGACTTCAGAGAGGAAGTACTCTGGGAGTTCTCGGATAATCAGAGTGTGAGACTGTCAAATTTATGAATCCTAGAGCTCATCCTAGATGTTGGTACTAGGAGGGGTATGTGTCAGTAGATATGAAAGTCCAAAGAAAATACACTCGTGGAGTTTTCAGTTGAGGAGTGCACAAAACTCCCGAAATCCTAAAGAGTGGAGTAGATCATAGCTGTTGGCATAGGAGAGCACATGTCGTCAGGTCTGGAGGTACATAATGTAATGAATCCAGAAAAAAATAGGTAAAGAGTTGGGAGAATATCTCAGCCATCCATTAGTCGAGGACACCTGACAGTAGATTGTTAACTCTAGAGTATTTGAATTTTGGTTCTTTGAAAACTCTCAAAGCCCAAAGTAGCAGAGTAGATCTCAGTCATCCATTAGTCAAAGACATGTGGTAGGAGATCTTTCATTCCGGAGGAGCGAGTGAAGAGTTCAGTGAAGAACTGCCAAATTCATCAGGAGCCAGAGCATATATGGGCCATTGATCATGCAAGGACAGGTGTCATCAAATCTCGCACTCTGGAGCTGAAGTCACTCTAGAGGAAAGTGAAGAGTGAAAGCACTAGAAAATCCCAAAGGTCGGAGCGATGGAGTTCATCAGAGTCATCCATTGGTACAGGACACATGGAAGAAGATACAACACTTCAGAGGATTAGTACT
>CBVK0102922206.1:0-10222 GCA_900067695.1 Picea abies
ACAAATGGAAGAGGCAGGTTCAAATCAGTTGAACATGATTCCATAAGTGGGGAATAAGATTGAACTACCTCAGGGATGAATGTTACAAGTGGAAAATCAAGAATTTGGCCATTGGAAGCCCTTGAAAATTAGGGATTTGTAAAGATGCAAAAATTTCCAAGGGGGAAAAAGACCTAGGCACTGGATGCTTTTGGATATAGAGCATATGGGAGGAGGCATGATGATGCCTAGTTTGTTGGAGAGAGGATATCACTTGTTGTTATGAGCATTTTTCTGAGTGTGACGCAAGTGGAATTTCTGATCTAAAAGATAACTATAGCGAAAGAGGAGTATTGGAGTTCGTCGTTATGGACTCATGGTCATGCTAGGGGGTGAATGAAGCAAGTAGATTGGTTGTTTTGTTATATGGTTGGGAGGAACTTGGTTTTTCCATTTTTTGTTTCAGCACCTTGTTCAGATATGTTCATCTACTCATTTCCTCGTTGAATGTTCTATGGATTAATAGTTGGTAGAATACCTTTAATAAATTCTATGTCAATGTTCTATTGATTAATAGTTGGTAGAATAAATTTACTAAATTCTAGATGAATGTTTTGTTGTTTAATAGCCGATAGAATACATCTACTTATTTTGGTGGAATGTTTTGTAAATTGAAGAAAACTACTGTGAAGTTAGTTGCGATATAGTTGAATCATGTGTGTGTGTGTGTGTGTGTGTGTGTGTGTATATAGGAAATACATTCTAGCTATAGACCACAGAAATAATTTGTGCTGTGAATTCGTAACTCGTACTAGACATGAGAAGATATATATGTATATACATGCTTTGATGTATATGGATCTTTACAATGTCAAATAAAGTCTCGGAAACAATTAGTATATATATATATATCACAACATAAATAAAGGTAAAGAAAAATATAAATAAATAACGCAACAAGTTGTTTATTGACCCTTTGAATAACTAAAACTTCAAGTATTTCCACTGAATCCGATGATATTAATGGAGGAAATATTTACAGTCCCCTCTACATTTTGTAATAACCCAGAAGAGAATGCTCAAGGATATAACTACAAAATATACTACCTATTACAGAGTGAGACAATACATAAAATGAATCTTCAAATTTTACATAACACATGTGATCATAACCATTAATAGTGAAATCGTATTCATTATAAGGTTTCCCCTTTGTCTTTCCTTTAAGAAATGAAGATACAAATAGCCAGCTATCTACGGGAGCGTGGTATAAAATAATCACGATAATACTATCCTAGGGTGGAACCTATATCACTTTAAATAGATAACTCGGTGATTATTTTCTTTTAATGTCGCAGGTTGGAACTCGAATACCTTTCAAGTGAGATGACCTCGTCAATCCACATCCTCAGAGATATTAAGTACCGCAGATGAAAGATCCGGAATATCAGTACACATAGCTATGACACAAATTAACGAAATTTAAAGACAAAGTAATGATGAGGACGAATTCATTGAATTAAACATTACAAAATTAATACACGAATAAATACTTAGCTTGAGGTTGGTGCAGGTGATTTCCCATTAGGTGTGATGAGCAATTGTCCCTAGGCTTGGAAGGGGAGAGGTGGACATGGATTTGTCTGATGGGTACCCTCGCAAGTAAAAAAGGGGTCCCATCATTAGATTCTGGTAACCAAAGTTTTACCCAAACATTTCAGAAAGTAAATAAATAGGAATAACCCTTTAAGAACTTAATAACGAGAGTGCTAAAAAGTTCTCACAATACCACACATGTCGAACAAAGACGTTCTATTACTCTCTGGATGCTACCTCAATATTTTATTTACGATGAAGGGAAATGCAATAAACAAGTTTCAAAACACAGAAAACAAGAACCAAGAACTTATAATAAATTACTTGAATCAAGTCCGAACTATTTACACACAGTGGCATCATATGACTATTACGATCCCTGCCGAAAGTATGAAGAGTGCATTTAGACTTAGGGTAACGAGTTAGTTACAAAAATATTTGATACAGTAACGAAGAAATCTCACAACACTCCATAGGAAAGGGTGTGTGATTATACATCGTATAATATGATCTTCATAGTGAATATTTACACACCAGAAGAAAATTTCCTCACTTAATAAAAACAATAATATTAATGTCATCTTGATTGGATTGAATTATAACGAGACCCAAATAGTACATTGTCATAATCAGGAATCCAAAAATTCTGAAGTGCGGACAGAAGACTTACAAAACTATGTTTTCTTCCCACGAAACCACTATTGCAACATTTAAAAGGAATGCAAATCGTAATATTCTATTTCTAGTAAAATAATCGTTATCGAACAAAATGCAAACATTTATTTAATACAGAGGACGATATTTGAAATAGAAAAGACTATATTTTCTTTTTCTTTCTTATCACACAGTAGAAGTCCAGATTTACCTTCGAAATAAAGATTTAGAGACCATGACCTTTTATAGACAATTAACGAATAGACAAGAAGGTATCAATCTTTAAAGTCACGGAAGAACCAAGCTTGGGTTAGAACCATTATCGAAGAAGAATGGAGATTCAAATACACAGTATGAGACTTTGAAAATACAGTAATATTCCTATTCCCCACTGGTTTAATAACATCGACTAGAATTTCCTACGAAGTTTCGTAGAGAATCAAAGTTATATCGCAAGGTAAAAGAAATGAGGACCCAATACAGGAAATAACAGGGAGTGACAATAAACCCTAAATCTTAAAGAACTCGTAACAATATTTAAAACTCCAGTGTAGGAGAGAATGATACGAGAGAACGATTTTACTCCTGGTAGTATGTGCATCTCTACTCTGCGCGAGTTAATCCAACTCTGTGTAATTTGACAGCTAACCCTGGATATGTCGGGCAATCGTTTACCTTCTATTGATTTTTACGTTTGTACTCTAGGTGGTTACTAAATGGTTTAGCATGTTTTTAATTACTATTTAAATTCTGGTGCTTCAAGGTATTTTCTTTTAGTTACAAAACTAATGATGGGGCCCTATCTTCTTTTGTGAGGGTACCCATCAACCATCCATTCCTAGGCCCACTCCTCCCCTTTCAACTGTCGACAGATTCGTTTCTGAAAATCTAGTGGTAACTCCTACGATGTCGACTTTAAGTTAAGTATTATTTCATTTCTTAATAGTTATTTTCATTTGATTACTTAGCAAAATTTGTTGAATCTATTGATTTTCCTTTACATGTTTAATCAATTCGATTGAAATGGAACGAGGGATCGCCTTTCTCGAAAAGGTATTTGAGTTATGATCTTGACATATAATTAAAATTTCTCAAGTTTTGTTTACTAGTGGTACATGGTCCTTACCCTAGGGTACTCTACTATAATCATTTTCAACCAGGGTTTCAACCAGATCATTAGTGATTTAATTCTTAAACGAACATAGAGGTTATTGATACCATTGGAACAAGTTTTTCTTTCAAGTGTTTTAACAACTACTGTAACTTGTATTTGTAGACCATGGAAAATATTTGTTTATATGCCTGATGTAATATATAAAATGGATTGTTAATTTTCCCATTTGTTCCTTCATAGTCCTTGTATTATTTGAATGATGGTAAATATTTATACTCTCATGCAGTTCAAGAATCAATAGAAACTTTTCTTTATATGAAAACAATATATACTTACTTATGTATATGGATATATATGACCCATAGAAAACAACTATACATTTTTGTCGTTTCCTTTGCATGGAATACATAGGTATATCTACATAGTTATGCGCAATATGTATAAGCACATTAGAAGTATACAATAGTTCAATTCCTCACCTTTTTAATATATATAGTCAATCTTTTAAGCATTTACTAACATCACAAGATTTCATCATTCATCTAACAATGGTAATCATAATATTTTACATTCACTCAATTATTCATATAATCACTAACATCACATAAACCCATTGTACCTCTAACAATTTGTAATCAGCAAAATATTAAACAGAATGCAAGTAAAGGTGCTTATCTAAAAAATTGATGTTGAGACACAAATTGAACAACCACGTTCCACCCAATCATAGAATAGAACAACCAAATTACTTGTTTCATTCACCCCCTATCCTGACCATGAGTCCATAAGGGAGAATTAAAATGATCCTCTTTGGCTACAGTCCTTCTTTCAGATCAAAAAAAAAATCTCTTGCCTCACACTCAACAGTGTTCGTAACAAGAAGTAATATCATTTTTCCCAACATACTAAGCAATGTCCTGCCTCCTCCATATGTTGTATATCATGAGCATATTGTGCCTGCGTCTTTTTCCCTCCTTGGGAATTTTCACAGCTTTACAAATCCTTGATTTTCAGGGGCTGCTAGTGGTCAAATTCCTCATTTTCCACATGTAAAAATCAACCCTGAGGTAACTCAAGTCTGTTCCCCACTCATAGAGTGATGGTCAGCAGTTTTCAACCTCGCTGCTCCATTTGTATTCCAACAATTAATATATAAAAAGATTTTCCATTTACATGTGTCACAATCAAAGAGTTAGTTGGGAAAATCAAATCCTTGTCCAATAGTCATAAGTAATTAATTACAATTATCAAATTCCAAATTCGGAATTTCCATAAATGGAAAAGAAATTCCAAATACGAATTTTCCAAAAACAAAAATTTATTCCTAAGTGCACATAGACTTTAAAAATTAATTATTTTGGGGGATATTAAATTTTGACCCACCATGTTCATCTTGAGAACCTCACTATTTAGACAACTCCCACAATACTCCCTCTATTCCAATAATTTATCAATGTTTGTCAACCTCCCTCAAGGTGGCCATGCCCTCAATCCCTCCTTGATCCATCGATCGATGTCATTCATGACGCATCATTACACAATGGTCTGTCATCTCGACCGGTTACCCAAGACACTATCGAGCATCCTCTAGTTACCACTTACCATTCTCTCATCCAAGCCACAATTAAATATCACTATCCCTTACCGTGGATTGCCTCTCATTTTTGTCTTGGATCATTGCGTAAACAAGGAGGTCACTGAGTGAATTACCAATACGAGACTATCTCCATAGATAAATTTACTTATCACTAATACGCCAAAGAATTCCACCTCTTGATGTCGGATTTGCAGATGTGGCACCCTTATAGCAGGGCCATGCCCTCTTCCACGGACTTCTTACATTTCAAGTTTTGTCTTGAATTTCAGTCGCGGGCGCCCACAGAGATGCCTCTCATCTTGACTATGTTGAGATTGACACATCAACACCGAGAAAAACAGGTTGACCATACTGGCGTTCACAATTTATCACAAGAGCATGTTCTAATCATAACATCTTTGCAAGTAACATTGGATCGCACCAAGCATCATAACATCTTTGCAAGTAACATTGGATCGCACCAAGCAACATACTATTTTATACCTGGTTCGTAAACAATGCCAAACTCCAGAAACACTGACAAGTGGATGATAGTGGACCGAAAGTTGCCTTATCTGACGTCACCAGTCCGAGAAGCAAGGCGTGTGAAAATAATGCACTATATTAATTTCTTATCTTTTTCAACTTCAATCAGTCTCTTAATTGTAATTAAGCATTCACGAGTCAAAGTAAATAATGGGGATGTCTAAAATAGTGAATGGGAAATTTCTCTTGCCACTCTGAATGTGAAGAGAAATGTAGAAGAATAAAGTGGAAATTATCATTGTTGGAGATCACTTTAATTGTTTAAAAAGGGACATCGTCCTCTAAAATAATTAATGAAGTTTTGTTGAATCTTTCGTTATCTATTTTCTTGTGTGTAATTTGATTTTTTTTTTCTATGAGAATATTGAGAGTTCCTTTTCATTTTCCTATTCAGTGAGTGCTAATAGAGAATGTGCACCAAAGGAACTGGTGCACATCTATTGTTATGTTCAGCGTGTAACCCAAGTTGCCTTCAGTTCGTTTGTTGGCAGTGTGAAGGAGTAAACAAGGCAACTATCTTTAGGAAGAGGAGGAGATAAGCAGGGTTCCATTTTGCTCAACATAGCAAACTGTCCGGACGTCTCCATCTCTCTGTAGGAAGTCGTAGCACCCCTCTATCCATTAATTCGATTTTCTCTCTTTTTAATTATTGCAGCCTCCATCTAATTCACCCCTTCTTTCTAAGCGTTCATTCCTGGTTCAGTTCCATTAGCATTCTCCTTCAGAAAAATCGTGTCTCCCTTATAGAAGACGCCCTCAAACCCAGATCAGTAATACCAGAAAAACAAAATGAGTTTTCTTAACAAATAGACCTTTTATTATACAAAATGAATTCTAGAGAACAAGACAATACGAGAAGGTTTAATTTTACGAACTACGAGTAAATGTTACCCATAATTTCTTTTCCTTAAAATAATGCATAGTTTTTTCATCATGTAAGTAGTATCATAGTTGCTCCAGAAACCAGAGGAAAGGATAGAACGATGGAAGAAATATTTTGAATACGATGGTAATGAAAACTAGTTTTCGTTCTCAAGGAGGAGGATTGTCTTGACGCCTTCACCCTGTACATCCACTTCACTGTTTTAGGAAATTCGTGCTTCTTGAAATGTGAATAGCGAAATCATCTTGTTGGCCATTCAATACGTTTGTCTATCCGCACGAAAACTAGTACATCCAGTACATTTGTCTATCCGCATGAAAACTAGTACATCCAGTACGTCAACATCATGAAATAATACCCTCACCTTTACCTTACTTACATAAAGGAGTGGTCGGTTAACATTCTCGAGTTGATCATATTAATCCCTTGATCAGTTATAATACTATGAGGTTACAAAGGCCGCCACCTAGGAATCGTAAACAACAAGGTAGAAAAAGTAGTGTTGGCTCTATGAGAAACTTATATGAACATGGTTTTCCCCATGATTAAATTAATACACTATAAAGCTCTTTTGTTTTATGAAAGCATTTTGTATGATTTGTGAAAATAAATTGATAATTATAAACTACAAGGTAGGGTAGGGAACACGTCTAGTAAAATTTTTAGAGTTAAGACATTTGGGACAACAAAATTACTACCTTTTTGCATAGTCTTGGTATTTTGGTAAATTTCTCGTGATTGATAAAAAAAATTCTTATTACCTAGAACAAACCTGGAAAAGAGAAGTACAAATGATGATCTCTAGTATTCCAACTAATTACCTTTAATAAAAAAAACAATTAATGGAATTTGAGCTACATTACAGCGGGACTCCTATCTCCATATTATATAGCATAGTTATAATAGGGCCACACACTCCTCCACAAGTTTCTCTCCCTTCAAAGTTTGTTTTGGATTTTAGCTTCTTGCACCCTCAGAGATTCCCCTTACTGTCAGTCCTTCTAGCTCTGCACATCAGTAACAAGAACAATCAACACAACATTTTATGGACAATTTAAGTCAACACATTACTCAAGTAAAAAATGCCTTGCAAGTAGCACAAACTTTTGTAAAACAGAGGCATGATAAGCTACACACACCATTATTCTTTCAGTCTGGAGAAGCTACACACACCATTTTTCTTTCAGTCTAGAGATCATGTGGTGTTCATATTGGATAAGCATTCACTCAAGGGACACCATAATAATCTACAACCACTGAGATATGACCCATACACTATTCTGGAATGCATTGGAGAGAATGCATATCGCCTCGAATTGTCGACCGTGACTTATCATGTAAGTTTTAAACGTGTGAAGTAAAGCAATGCATATAGATTTTTAAGCAAAACATAATTTATACAATGGCTCATACACAGAGTACACAAAGATTTTATACCGGAAACCCTCAACCGAGAAAACCTTTCTTATATTCATTATATCAAATTTCACCATTCACTATGCAATATATAGAATGTTTTTAGGTATTCCGTAGATACCAAAACCTTAATCCCTAAAACCGGGTTTATTTTTAGTAAACCCGTAAAAATAGTAACATCTGCTAAAAATAGCAAAAATCGCCAGACGCAGTTGTCATATCTAACGCACCCACACACACACATGCAAAGAATATAACACATACCCAAAATTCTCCCACTTGTTTTTTTCTTTGCATCCAGGGATCGAGGGGATTATATATTCAACAATAGAGGGAAACAATGCCCATTGTTACTCTACATGAGAAAAAAAATTCTGTGCTCACAGACTTTGTCAATGAATCTGCAAAATTCTTCAAAGTGTCAACTTTTTCTAGAAGCACCTTCTTTTCCTCAACCATGTCTCTCACAAAGTGATACTGAACATCAATATGCTTTGCCTTCAAATGATAAGCTGGGTTCTTTGCCAAGAAGATTGCACTCTTACTATCACAAGCTAATCTCTCTTCTTGTTGTACCAACCCAATACCTGAACACAATATTTGTAACCATACTACTTCCTTTCTTGCATGAGTGGCTGCCATGTATTCAACTTCTATAGTTGAGAGTGCCACTACAACCTGTTGTTTTCTCATCCAACTAATTGCTCCTCCAAATAAGTTAAACACATACCCAGTTGTAGATCTTTTGTGATCCAGATCTCCAACCCAATCTGCATCAACCAAGCCATGTATGTCCAACACTCTGTCCAATCCTGGTCTTTTTTGGCAGCACAATCCATAACTGGTAGTGCCACGTAGATACCTGAAGACCCTCTTTATTGTTGTCCAATGCTCCTTCCCTGGTTTTGACATATACCTGCTCAAATCTCCCACTACATGTGCAATGTTCGGTCTAGTACAAACCATTGCATACATCAAACTGCAAAATGCACTCGCATACAGAACATGGGACCTGTCCTCTTCTTCTTCTTGTGTATTGGGACACTCATATGCAGATAACTTTACACCTATAGGAATAAGAACCTTGACCGGTTTACTTCCATGCATATTAAACCTCTACAATATCGTCTCAACATATTTTCTCTGATTCAACGAGAGTTTCCTATTTGCACGATCTCTTTTAATCTCCATTCCCATAATGAAGTTAGCAGCACCGATATCCTTCATGTCAAATTTGGAGGATAGCTGCGATTTCACCTCCTTGATAACATCCATGTTATTTCCTACCAACAACATGTCATCAACATACAACACTACACAAATGAAGTGATTACCAACCTGCTTAGAATATACACAGTGATCAACTGTGCTTCTTACAAATCCCAATCCAAGCATGTATGTGTCAAAATTTTGGTACCACATCCTAGGTGATTGCTTCAAACCATATAGTGACTTCTTCATCTTACAGACCAACTCTTTCCTTCCCTTCACCAAGAAGTCTTCTGGTTGCTTCATGTACATTTCTTCTTCCAGATCCCCATGTAGGAATGTTGTCTTCACATCCATCTGTTCCACTTCAAGATCAAAATCAACAACAATAGATAAAATAAATCTAAGAGAAGTTAACTTAGCAAGAGGAGAAAAAATCTCACCAAAGTCAATTCTCTCTACGTGGGAATAATCTTTTGCTACAAACTGAGCTTTGTATTTCTGCATTTTACCTTGTGCATTAAAATTATTCTTAAACAACCATTTGCTACCAACATATTTTCTTCTAGCTGGAAACTCAGCTATATCCCATGCCTCATTCTTATCCAAGGAATCCATTTCTTCAATCATTTCCTTCTTCGAGAGTTTACTATCCTCTGAAATCACTGCTTCCCTGACAGTTCTGGGATCATCATCAGTAATAGATAAATAAAAATTGGAATGTAAATCAGGTGGACTATACCTTTTTGGTTGCCTTTTATCTCTCACTGGTCTCCTCAATACTGGGGTATGGGGTTCTTCTTCTTCTTCTTTTTCTTCCTCTTCTTCAGATGATTCGTATTTTTCATCATCCAACTCAAGCTCTGTTTTCTCAGGTTCATCTTGCGTTGGTAGGCATTCATGTTTGGAAACATCTTTTACCTCTCTGAGAACAACATCTCGAATGTAAACAATTTTCTTGGTTTCTAGGTTCCAAAGCTTATAACCTTTCACACCATCTTTATGACCAATAAAGATACACGTTTCAGCCTTTTTATCCATCTTACATCTATTTTCCTTTAGAACATGTACATAACCATCACAACCAAACACTTTAAGATGTTTAAGAGAGAGTTTCTTTCCAGACCATACCTCGGGTGGAGTTTTATCATCCACCACTGATGAAGGTGATCGATTGACCAGGTAACATGTTGTACCCACTACCTCTGCCAAGTATTCCTGTCCTAACCCGACACCGCTGAGCATGCTC
>CBVK0102922233.1:1620-21803 GCA_900067695.1 Picea abies
TCCATATAAATTTTGTTAATATCGCTTTCTAGAATGTTTTGGTTTGGTTTTTTTTTGAGAGATTTTCATTTTTATTTGATTTTAGTTTTGACATCTTCATAGTTTTTGTTTTGTTGCTAGCATTCCAACAGTTCAATTTTTTCCTTATTCCGACTTATGATTTGAAATAGATCCTCGGTCAAAGTGTGGTCATTTTTCACCACCTGGATATAAAATATGTATTTTATTTATTTTAAATAAAATTGATGTTAATATGTAAATAAGTTTTATTAATTCATTTTCTTTATTAATTAAGCTATTTTTTAGTTAATAAGGTTAAATTTATTTTAATTTTTATTTTATTAAATTGTAAATGCAATTTGTGTGTGTGTGTGTGTGTGTATTGTAATTATAACATAAAATGTAACAAAACAAAACAAAATTAAATTAGTTTTGATAACTCAACTTTTAAAAGTGATATCTTGAGTTTTACTCAATGAAATGAGACAAATAAGCACTAGTTGGAAAAATATTTGCATGGAGAACAATCAAATATCGCATCATTAATTCAAGCAAATTTGAATATTTACTATCCCAAAAAATCAACAAAGGTGAAGGCTATGAATTTGCAACTAAAATTAGTTTTCTAAATTGATTTAGAAGATTTTATTTGGCCAAGAAGATTTGTTGTTGCTTATTCATTTCCACAATGTCTCATTGTTAATATTATCTCCATGGGAAAGAAAGGGAAAGCGTGATTTTTGTTATTCTAATTTGGTAATTTATTTTGACAGATTGGAAATCATGTCCATTTTCAGGAGGCAATTTTGCAGATCGATTTCTGGAAAACCAAAGATGAATTTCACCAAACGGTTGAAACCCCACTTCCCAAATGGGTTGGTTTACCTCTTACACACATTGTTTCCTCCGAAAATAAATATTTTGGGAGAAATCCTATCAAATTCAAACATAACTTTTCATAATTGTTGTAGCTGCCAATTTTTAGGAGGCAATTTTGAAGATCCATTTCCACCCAAATGATGATGAATCTCTCTAAATGGTTGAAAAATAATATGTAAAAGAGGCTAATTTAGCTAACGTGCAAATTATTTTTCAAAAAAAAAGAATATTTTGCAAGATATCATGAGTTTCTCGAGGGGTTTTCCAGAATTTGGTATTTTTTCGTTTTCAAATTATATAGCTAATAGTGAATTTGACCTGGAGGTGGAGAGAACATGTAATTATATAAAGATATATAAAAATAAGTTGTAAGGGGTTCCAGATATGAAACTATAAGGTAAAGTCTATAGGGAGATACTTTCAATGGAACCATTGTAAGAGAGAGATCTTATTTGTAGAATAGGTAGAGTTTTGATCTCTGAGAGGAGAGGAATTTTCATTATTGTAAAGTTGCTTCTTGAAGGAGTTCGAGACTTAGAAGAATGTATAACAATATTTGAAGATACTGATAATAAGTTTTATCTTCTCTACACTATTGTGTATGATTTGTTTACTTTTTGTTTTTTCTTTGATGTTTCTTTCAACCTGGTTACAATTCTATGCCAATTAGTATACCATTGATCAATATTATCACTGTTGTTAGTCTTGTTGATTTTATGCTAATTGTTGTTCTATTTAAAGCTATATTTGCAGGACTTCATAGGTTCAACCAGAGTTGATGAATAATTCATGGAGACTTATTTGGAATTACTAAATAACTATTTATTGGTCAATTACAAATTTGTCTTGTTACATCTTGTTTTGAGTTAAAGGAACTAATTCCTTGGTTCGATATAAATCTTACAATGGATTCATTCACATGATTGGATTTGGGTATATGCAAAAAATCATTTTAATAACTATTTATTAATATTGTTTCATTGTATGTCTTCTTAAACAACTTTTAATTTTTCAAACTACTTTGAGAGTTTACAAGTAAAACTTAACCACGGGTTCAATCACAGTCTTTTCCCCTTCTTATTAAATACTTTTCTCTTGATTAGGAGCAAGGATATCCTTTTCATAGTCAAGATAGGTTTTCCTTTTGTTTACTTGCATCTTAGGATTAATCTTCATTAAATTGTTTTCATTCTTTAAGTCTCCTTTAGTAGGATCAAGCCTCATTGTGGCTAGACTGAGCCCTAATTTCAGTCACCTTAAAGGGATCATCTTTTCCAAAGTAATAACATGCAGGTGATTCCTTTTCCTTTAGTTTGTTAATAATAATAATCTACTAGAATACACTAAAAAAATGAAGGCCTTGTACATAGACGATTGTATATACAAGATAGCTTAGGCTAAATTAACTTTAGGCTAATATTAGGAGAAGGGTAATTGGACCCATTTTAACTAGTCAGAATCACCATTCCAAATGGATAAGGGCAGAATTGGGGCCCTGATCGGGTGATTTCTCCAATGTTGGGTCATTTTTGGCCATCAACATTTTTTGCGCTAGAAGGAGGGCCAGACTAACAAGTTGGTCCATCGAGTTCTTTATTTTAATTCTTTTTTATTTCCAATGACTCTGTCCCAAACTCCTATTTGGAGATGCATTTCAGGATGAGTATCATGCACTACTCCATTAAAGATAGTTAAAAATGAAGTTTGATTGTGAGAGTGAAATTATTGCATATGAACATATTGATCAATTTATTCAAAATTATGTTTCTCATGATATAACTCACAAAGGTGTTATGTGCAGGATTTTCACCCTGGCTTTTGAAGGTCACGTTAAGAAGTGGCGTCAAACATTGTTGGTCGCATCCATTCGTTCTTTGGAACAATTTATAGATGAGTTTTTATTTTCTTTTGATATTTATGTTTATGATAGATTATGCAGTGAAGTTAATGGTCTTAGGATGAAATCAAACGAATCAATAAACAAATATTCTACAAGGTTTATCCATCTCTGTTGCAGATTTCCATTAAATGATTTTCCTTCTATTAATGAATGGTTTCAACAATTGGTTTATGTTTCCTTGGATAACGATCAATATCAATCTTGCATTGATACTCATTCACAAGTTGATTTAGAATATTTATAAGTTGTAGATGAGCATCAATTTTATTCAAAAAAAAATTCACTTTGATAGATGTTGATCAGGAGGAACATGATACTTCACAAAATTCTGATTGTTCTTATCCATCACCATCTTCTTTAATTTTCAATAATGATGAACAAAGTTGTCATGATTTAGAGAATACTATGACTATCTTAACAAAGAAAGAGATTCAATCTGAAAGTTTTGTTATTAATATGGAACAATTTTCTCATAGTTGTACTTATGATATCCAAGATGAATTTATGGGAGATTCTATTATTGACCACTCTATTGATCCTCCATCAAAATAAATTTTTGAAGCTTCTCATTTTGATATATATTTTGATATGCTCTAATCTGCACCATTTAATAATGAACATAATGTTATTTTGAATGATTATTTGTGTTCAATAGATAATATCATGAATATTAATCAAGTTATGCTACGAGAAGAGACCAATACACAATGTTCAAAATTTCAACCAGATAAATATATCTTAATAGAAGAATAATTTCCCTTTGAAAAGATTGTTTCTTTAAGAGATGCCTTTCATTTTATTTCATCTTCCTCTTATTATTCTTTGTACCTTGATATATTCAATGGTTGTGCTTCACAAGAAATCATTCCAATTTATTTGGAATCTAATTCTACAGGTCCAAAATCTAATAAGGTACAAGATGAAAATAATATATATTTAGGAGATGAAAAGAATGAGACTCGTTCCCATGAATCTTTTGATATTATGCCTTATCCATCTTTTTCATGGGAGGAGGGAATTTATGCAGTAAACACATTTCACAAAATGTCTTTTATTGATTCACCTAGTTTTGCAATCAATGAAGAATATTTTTGTCATAATCAAGCAAGTGAAAATTTTAATCAATCAAATGATGTTAATGTCTACTATACCAATATAAATAATTTAGATATTACAATGAAAGATGGTAATGCATACACACCATTTGATCCTATTGATTTATCACAAGTTGACTATTTGAATTTCAAGTTCAGGGAAACGTATCAAGAAAGAGAGATACATCATTTTCAACCAATTGTTTTTTCTAATTCTCATGATCTTGTTAAAATATATTAAATTAATTTTGTTAAGATTCTTCCACAAGATATTCTTCACGAATATTTTACACATGATCCACACTCATCTGTAAATTTCTTCCAATCTTTTCATTTTTTGCATTGTATATATCATGACAAAATAGAAGCTTGGTTAGAGAAATATTTTCATGAAAGATTTCCTGTAAATATTAGTGTTCTTTTCTTGCACATGTTTGATACAGGTTTAGAAGTTCTAAATTTTTCTTCATATAGCATATTATTGATTTATTTTTTGTTTCTAATTTGTGATGTATATATGATTGCAGAAATAAAAGAACTCAATTTGATTCATTGGAAATTTCACTTTACTTAGATCTAGTTGTCCTTGTAGAGTAGATTAGACTAGGATAGAATAGGAGTAGTATTATTTTGTTTTATTTTTCAATTAGATTTGAATAAATAATTTATAAATATTTTTAGGCTAAACTCAGCTATTACCAAGGTAATTACTTTACTTTTTACCTTATTCTTTTCTTATTATCTTCGTTATCTTGTTTTTCAATAAATTTTTGTTTTAATATTTACTCTTAAAACCATTCATTAAAGCTTATTGATTTTTACAAGAAACAATACATGATAAGAAGATAATACTTTGGTAAAATATATATGAGTAATTTTTTTAATCATAACTACCCTTTATCTTGAATTTTGTTTTACAATAAAATATTAATTCATTCTAAAGAATTCAAGACATAACCCATTTTAATCTCAACATAAACAAAAAAAACACACATATCTATTTTTCTTGTGCTCGGATATCACTTCTCATTTTTGTCTTGTTTGTTTTCATGGATGTTTAGATTGTTTTTTCTTTTAAGTTTGTAATTTCCTTTTATGAAGTTTCAATATTTTTATTAGTGGTTTGATTTCACCTTTGGCATAGAGTTTGATTTGCTTGGATTTGATTTTGTGATATTTTCAAAATCTATTTGGGGATCTTTTCTATGCGACATAAATTGTTAACTCTAGGAGTGTTATATTCTCTTATTTAAATGGGTTTTCATTTATCTAAATGTCTATTCTTATGAAGTTTCCTTTCCCATACACTGGCTCGAATATGTTGGAGGAACTCTGAGATTTGTTCCAAGTAGTATGGCTCATATTTCAAAGAAAAGAGTTAGTTTTAGTCTATTCCTTGAATCCCTCCCTATTCCCTCCACATTATAATAAAATCCTTCATATTGGTAGATATGAGAAAAGTTTGTGGGGTCATATTTATCTAGTATCATCATCTATTCAGGTTTGTTCAAACATATGAAAACCCATGACTTAAAAATCCTGAACACTTGAATAAAAAATCAACAACCAAAACACTTCACCCGACACGCTCAAATTCGACATCGGAAGGAATTCAAGGAAGGAAAAGAACCACTCAGGAAACCTGAGTCACTAAGCGTCGATCTCCACCGGCATCGGAAGAACGAAGTTTTTGTTTGCGCCAAAGTCTTGAATAAGGATATTGCCAATAGCTGATTCCTCTTCGGCATCGGTAAAAGATGAGGGGAATAGACATTAACAAAGAAAGAAAATATATCGTCGATAGCCGATAACCAACGTGCTTATCGGAATCAGGGAAAACCTAAAAGGATCACAATGAACATTCTGACCACACTAAAGAGTACACCTAATCATCGATCCCCAATGCATTTTCGGCATTGGGACATTTTCAAGAAAGCTAATCCGAAGAAAGCACTTGATAGGTTTATCGCCGATCACTGACCCTAGATACGTTTTTAGCATCGGCAAGCTAAGGTTTTTTTAGAATGAATAACTTAAGGAAAGTCTTGAATCCAATTAATACACATGAATTAGGTCATCGATCTTCAACACCACGTGTCTTTACCAGATTGCAGAACTATATGGTCTAGTTTTACCTCGAGTCATTCTTTGCCCCCTAGGTCCAATTCACACCTCCAAGTCAGCTTTGCCACGATGAAATTGTACGATGTGATTTATCAACGTCATAGATTTTGTAAAGGACATCAATGAAAAACAATCATAGCATATCCGTGATCCCTGATCCACCCACTGGGAAAGCGACACGATGGGACGTTTTAGCGTTAGATACGATTGGATTTTGATCATTTAAGGGGATAATTAATACCAAATCCCGTACTAGTTTCTACCTCATGTGCCAATCAAAAAAACCATTTAAAATCATCGATAGACCACATCATCCCCGCACCTCCGCTGTCAACCCACGATGAATTTAAGATTGCAGATATTCGGCGACAGATTTGTTTAAATTTCTCTCATCACCTGAATTGAATGGATGATGCAACATAGTGATTTCTTCCCTGGTTTAAATTCTCATGATCTGTCGTAAATGAAATCATTCAGTGCACAAGGAATCAGAGTATCTAAAGAAGCACGACGAGTAATTCGAAGGTTGTAGAGATCCCGTGACTATCAAAATAACCAAGTTTTAGAAAGCTTCATAGGAACAATGCCACCAAGAAATCCAACCACCAGATGATCAGCGAGGGAACCAAATATGAAAGAACCAGAGGTAGGAGAAGCCTCCTCTCTAGGGGTCGCAAAAAAATTAGAATACACTCCAAGGTCAGATACCTGTCATTAAGATAGCAACGAAGAAGGTTTTCATCCAGCCTCCAGTCTTTGAAGATATAGAGGCAAGAAAAGGGTCCAAGATGACACTCCCACATTGGGGAGAGATATTTAAAAAGATCATCAGGGAGGAATACCTAGAACATATCCCACACAGTGATCCAGATGTGAGATGGCTCAACGATGAAGTGTTCCCAAACATCCAATGGTCGTACCTTCATATGGTGGCGAGCAGAACTCCCATTTTTCCCTGTATAGAACTTCTGAAGTGGCTCATTGACCACACAAACACATAGAATTGTTTAATCAATGATGAAAATGGTGTTTGTGTCGGGGTATTACTCATGGTAGAGGTCCATAAATATTACAAACTTTGAGACCCCAAGGAGCAGTTGAATACAGATTTCATCATGAGGTTCTACGAGTGTCATGACACCATTCGGGTGCTAGCCTCACATTGGAGAGAAGACAAGAAATTCACCAACCGGAGCACTGGTTGGTACCAAATGACCAACTTAAGGGATCCATAAATGTATTTGATGGCTCTCATTTGCTGATTATATGGAGAGAAGGAATACTCCAACTTTTCAGAGGCATGGATGCCCTTAGCTTACATAGTGGCAATCTCTGGGAGCGGTTTCAAATGGGGAGCGATCATTTCTAAAACACTGAGCATTTGTATACAACAGGCTCAGATGCCAAGGAGAGACACTAACTTTCTACATGGCTTCATATCTGTTGATGTCATGTGCGCCCAAAACATTTTCATTGGCATAAATCTAAGTTGGCATGTTGTAGATCTCTTGTTGTAGATCTCTTGGTCCACGTCTACTTCGGTGTGTTATTAGAGAATAGGTATAAAAAGTAATACTCCCTCATCTGCGATGAATTCATTGCACAAATTTATTTCATTATTTTTAATAAAGAATGCCCGAGACTATCGATTGCGGCCAAGAAGATGATATCAAAGGTATGCCACTGGTACTTGGACGAGCTCGACACCTACATCGGGGTGTTTGGGGCTACCATAGAACCACATCTCCTACCAGCTCATTTCTTGGACCGTCTTGTAGTAGGAGAGATATGCTACCAAACCATATTGCAAGGCTACAACACCACCCTGGTCAAGGACAAGAAGCAGGGGTTCATTCCCTATGGTTTCAATGTAGGTTTCTACTTGGTTAAAGGTACATCTCAAGCCAAACAAGAAGGGTTGAGCCATCTCGAGTTCAGGTTTAGACAGGTCAATTCCACAAGAACGATCCAAAGGGCCTAGTCTTGGAATACGCCTCACAAGTATTGTCCTACTGGTCATATTCCCATGAAAGGTTTGAAGATGAAGTCTTCAAGGAAAATGCCCAAGACTTGGACGAGGTGGTAGCAAGGATGGTTGACCCCAAAATGACAAGATTCAGGGCCATGAGCCTGGACGAATAGGCGATGACCATAGATCAATCGACTAAATAGGCCCTCAGATCCAGAGAAGAAATCAGAGCGGTAGAAGCAACAGAGGTTCCCCTGGCAGCCCTGGTTCAGGATAGAGGTTTCCCTATGACACAGGACGCACGAGCAAGGGGGTTTCTCATGATAGAACAAGAGAAACTATTGATTGATCAACTACAAGATGAACCTAACCTAATAGGAATGATAGGGTCTCCTGTCGACAACCCATATGGAAGCCAGGTAGGTCCAAGCAACCCTGAGATTATAGAAATTGATGAAATCATCAGGTCAGATAACCCAAAAATTACAACGCCTCGGGAAAGATAACTCGGGGATGTTTTAGCTCAGCTAGAGATAGTAGGAACATCAAGGAGAAAAAGTACACCAAACCCCCTCTACGAATTGATAAATATCTATGATGGTGAGGAAATTATGGAGGTGTCCCTGGTGACTCTTGTGCTGATCACACAGGAAAAGGAGTCCGAGAAGGAATCTTCCCCCAGCTCCCAATGCTCAATTTTGGGTCCTTCCACAAAATGAAAAAGATTTTGAAAGTGTCTTAGACACTGAGCTACCCGATGCACCGGAGACCCAAGAAGATAGTTTGAAGGATGAGTCAGGATCAGGTGAACAAAAAGAAGAAGATCCACAGCAGGAAATCGACATCTCAACGATCGATTATCAGGTAAGTACTGAGCCTACCCTCGATGCTTCAATTTCAATTGGTAATCAACCTCCCGATGAGGAAAAAATAAAGGCCGAACCTTCAGAACACATGGAAGAGGTTCAATAACCCATTCTTGAAAAAATATACACCATCGAGAGCCTAGGAAACATTTGCGCCACTTGGAGAAATATTACCAGGACACCACATAGGACACAATGTTCATGAGAAGCGAATTCCAGGAGGCCTACAACAAATTTACAGATGAACGAAACCTATTCACTGCAAGGAAAGTCGATCTCCAAGAAGACACCCTCATGGCACTAGAGACATGCAAGGATATGGAGAGGTGGTATGAGAAATCACACCAAGCCATGGAAATGATCAACTATATCAATGTGGTGCAATAGGTCTGAGATGCCAAAGAGCACAACATATGGGTGCTAAGGGAAAGAAGCATTGACCGCATAAGGAAATTGATCGAATATTGGGTAAAAATGGCTCAAGAACCTCATCAAAAAATCCAAGAGAAATGGGTCGAGTGCAAGAAAAGTTGGACCAAGATCAATCAGGCAATGAGAGACATCGACCTCCCTAAATTTGGCACACTCGATCACTATGTCAACTTGCGCAACATATTTAAATCACATTCTGAACAAGACTCATCATGGGATACGGAAATAGCAAAGCTGGAAGAAATGACCCCAGGATAGGTGCATTAGTTCATGGAGCACCTGATCAAAGATTGAGCCATGTTGCAATAGTTAAGTGCCAGAATAGTCAAGCATCGGGCATGGGAAGTAGAGGTAAGAGAGATCCTTTCAACCCTAATGGAACAATATAGATTCATGTATGATAACATATGTGAGGATCTCTTCGTCAAGTGGTTGGAGTACGAGAAGAGTCATCCACTCAAGTGAGATCATTTTAAGACTCTTTTAAAACTGATAGAAGAAAGTGCCATGTAGTGAGTTTTGTTTTAATTAGCTAAACTTTAACAATTATTTTTAGTTAATATTATTTTATAAATAGGAGGATCAACCTGTTAGAAAAAGGTCGATGGTTGTTGCAAAGACCTTCATTTTTTGGATTTGTAAAGAACTATTTTAGAACTTCCTTAATTTAGAAGTCATGTTTAGGACCAGAGACAAGTTTGTGTTTTTCATAAAAAGTGTGTATGATTGGATGTGGAGAAGAATTATTTATGATTTCATCTCATGAATGGATGTTGTAATGAGTAAGAGCTTCTAAATATGTTGATAAGTTATCCGATTCAATGTTTTTCACAGTTCTTGTCTTTAATGATGAAAAGTAAATCGTTGTGTTAATATGTAATTGATGATTAGAGTTAAGGAAACTATTTTTCTTTCCATCGTTTGTCAGATGCATGTTTTCTTTTGAAAAATTGTTTGAGTCAATAATTGGAACACCAACAGGTTAATGTATTAGTATTAGGCATGTGGTAGAGAATTATTGTCTGCATGATAGAGTGAAAGGGTTATCCCAAGCTTAGCCTTCTCCAATAGTTAAGTTTTCTTGCATTATTACCCAGTTGGTTTATACCGGCTCTTATCTTGTATCTGTCCCACCTATAAGAGAAAATACAAAAAGAGAAATTCTGAACTGAAGGAGAATCTTTCACTAGAAAACGTAAATCCCATCGATTATTTGGTCGGATCGCAAGATCTGGAGAACCATTCCATTATTAAACACTAAAGAGTCTAATTGGGCCTTGATGGTGGGTTTGGTTCCTGTTTTTGAATTAAAGGGATTTCAGACCCCTTAGCAGAATTGGCGCTAGAAGGGGGGCCTAAAGAATGAATGGCTAACATTATATTTGACATAATATTTCAGACAGCCCATAGATTCAAAACAACCCACATGCATGGCTAGTCATTCCCAAGACTGAAGGAGAATCTTTCACTAGAAAACGTAAATCCCATCGATTATTTGGTCGGATCGCAAGATCTGGAGAACCATTCCATTATTAAACACTAAAGAGTCTAATTGGGCCTTGATGGTGGGTTTGGTTCCTGTTTTTGAATTAAAGGGATTTCAGACCCCTTAGCAGAATTGGCGCTAGAAGGGGGGCCTAAAGAATGAATGGCTAACATTATATTTGACATAATATTTCAGACAGCCCATAGATTCAAAACAACCCACATGCATGGCTAGTCATTCCCAAGACAACCTACACACATTGATTACTCCTTAAATGAGTAACTCGCCCCAACTCAAGGAAGAACATATGTTCCCTGATATACCTTATGCTCTTCCTCACGAGGAATTAAACCAATTTAGAATAATAACAAGATCTTATGCCCAACAAATCGGTGCATTGCTCATAGCTCCGTTATTTCCTCGTAGAAAACAAGTAAGTAGATTGGCGGTCGACACCCCCGACCAGGGTTTTGTGAACATAGTAGAAGACTTGATAGATTTTTCCCTCACTGAAATCAAATATCCTCTTAATATAATCCTTGAAACACCAGCCAAAAACTTCTTCGAGGGAGATGATTTTTCAGAAGAAGA
The DNA here is from genome assembly GCA_900067695.1 of Picea abies. Lineage (NCBI taxonomy): Eukaryota > Viridiplantae > Streptophyta > Pinopsida > Pinales > Pinaceae > Picea > Picea abies. The sequence goes on from CBVK0102922233.1 coordinate 12,962, forward strand.
GGGGTTTAACTCATAATGCTCAGTTTCGGGATCTTAAGACATGGAAGATAACAATGAACATGATGAAGAAAGGGGAAACCCACCTTAGAATAATCAACCTTGGTTGCCCAGAGATGCTTTGGCCATCCCTAGATGAGTACATAACCTTCCTCAACATCCATAGAAGTTACTCCCTAAATTTGACCCTAAAACCTCAGGATTTCCTGAAGACCATATCAAAAAATTCATATTAGCTATCAAAATGATGAATTTCCAACATGAAGACGTAGTTTGCAGGCTATTCCCCTACAATTTATAAAATTCGTCCTCCACATGGTATTTTAGATTACCTGTAGGATCCATAAATAGTTGGACAAAGTTTCAAAAGGATTTTCTAGATAAATTTGCAGAAGAAACCACTACAAGATCTTTGATGGCCGAGTTGTTTGTCGCCACCATGAGTTCAAAGGAGAAGGTTAAAGACTTCAATAAAATATTTACCACTATCTTAAACAAATTCCAACCTGAATATAAACCTACTCAGTAGTTTCAAATTGAGGTATACGTTAATGCTCTCCCATCTTCTATTTCCATGTTCGTGAAAAGGGTTTCCAAACCAACCTTAGCTGAGAATTTTGAAGAAGCCAAAATGATAGAATTTCAAATGAATGGATGTAAAGAAGGCCGGGTCTCATTAGTTAAGAAAGAATTTCAATCTCCTCCCAGGAGAGGACTACTGTTGACTAGAATCCCTTAGCAAAAGGACTTTCTATTACAAGCATTGAAATCAGTAGAAAATCCCATGACAAGCACTGATCAAGGGGGAAATCTAACTCCCACAGACCTAAGAAATAAACCAACTATGAACATTTTCTCTAAGGATAATAAGGGAAAACCTTTTGTCCCACCGTTCCTCTTAACGTTTGAAGACTTCAACAGAAACCTCCATAATTGTTTGGTTGACTCAGGAGCATCCTCCAATATTATGACATTGTCTATTTGCAAAAACTTAAATGTGGTCCCTCTCAAAAGTGATAAACATGTGATACAGCTAGATAGAACCTAGGTGAAGGTCATGTGATAATTCAAAGATGTAATGATCAAGATAGAGACACACCCTAAATTTGTGCAAGTAATCAACATCACTGTAATAGATATTCCAAAAGATTATGGATTGTTATTAAGTCGAGATTGGTCTGAGAAGTTAAATGGATAATTTAGTAAAGACTAGGCTCACCTTTGGCTGCCATTAAAGGGACACACGAATATTATCATGATTGATAGGGAAAGATATCTAAAACATACTGTCACTAACTTAGAAACCCTCAATGAACCCTCATTGATAGATTTCCTAGTGCTACACAATTATTCATGTGACTCCGATTTTGGGAATTTCTCCCCCCTCTCATATGATGTCCCTCTTACTCAAAACTACGAAATGATTTTTCAATATAAATTTCTAACAGTGATAGAGGAAACCCTCTTTTGTCATGAATCTGCGTTAGAAATCACGGAACCAACGGGAGGAGAGGAGGAAAGTAACAAAAAAGAGGAAGTCGATAGGTTTTCCCCACAAGTTTGGACCTTATACTTTGATGGATCTAAATCACAGGAAGGATTAGGGGCAGGGTGCATCCTCATTATTCCAAAAGGTAAAAAACAATTCTTGTCATGTAGACTAGAGTTCGAATGCACAAACAATATCATTGAGTATGGAGATCTAGTTCAAGGGATAAAGAAAGCCATGGATTTAATCGGTAAAGAATCGAAGGTTTTCAAAGATTATGAAATCATTGTTAGACAAGTAAGGAACACTATACATTGCAACTCTCCACATCTGAGGAATTACCAGCAGGAAGTGCACAGGCTAATAGAGCATTTTGAATCCTTCAACATTATAGTGATCCCTAGAATGAATAACATTCTTATTGATTCTCTGGTCACCGCTGCCTCAAGGCTATCACCTCTAGAATATTATGAAGCCTCCCAGTTCATTGTGGAGATACTCTACAAACCGTCCGTGCCCAACAATATTTCTAATTGGAAGGTCTTTGAAGGAGATGAATAGATCATAAAATTTTTGACCAATCGAGATAATTTTAAATACTTGTCTATTGACGATGAAGTATTCGAGGAACAATCAACATAAATTGATCCTCAGACAGATCAATCGACTGACAAATCAAGGTCTCACATGACACTGAAGGGAATAGCCAATTTAGAAAACCTGTTTGACCTAAGGGAAAGATTTAAAGGGTCAAAAAATGCAAAGATGGGGAGTTCTTGTCCCATGCACAAAACTATAAATCTAGGAACCCCAAAAAACCCCAAGAATATAAATCTCAGAGAGATGGTATCTAAAGAGGAAAGGAAGGCATATCTCAAACTTTTTGGACAATATCAATATTGTTTTGCATGGTTCTATCGAGATCTAAAAACTTATGATACTCATATCATTCAACACACTATCCCTTTGAAGCCCAAAGTAAAACCCTTCCAACAAAAGCTTCAGAAATATCACCCATCCCTGGAGCCTCTGATGTGTCAAGAGCTAAATAAACTACTAGATGCCAAGATTGTTTTCTAAGTTAGACACTTTGCATGGGTAGAAAATTTGGTTCCTATGAGGAAAAGGTCAGGGGAGATCCACCTATGCGTAGATTTCATAAAACTCAATAGATCTTCAGAAAAAGACAACTACCCAATCCCACCAATGGAGCAACTCTTGCAGACTGTGTCTATCTCTAAGATTTTCTCCCTGCTGAACAGTTTCTCAGGTTACAACCAGGTTCTAGTTTCATGAGAAGACTGCTTGAAAACTACCTTCTAAACCAAGTGGGGAACCTTCACTTATAAACGCATGCCCTTTGGGTTAATCAATGCAGGGGAAACCTTTGAGAGGGCCATGGAAGTAGCATTTTTAGGACTAATTAACAAGTGTGTAGTAGTCTACTTGGACGACATGACTGTGTATTTGAAGAACAAAGAAGATTGCATCCAACACTTAACCCAGATTTTTGAAAGGTGTAGGAAATACAGTATATCCTTAAACCCTAAGAAAACTATTTTTGGTGCTGAGGAAGGTAAATTGTTGGTTCATACTATCTCTCAACCTAGGATTTGCATAGACCCGGAAAGGATCAAGGCTATAGCTCAGCTTCCATTATCCCACAATAAAAAGGCTATGAAGTCGTTCTTCGGAAAAATCGATTTTGTGAGGAAATTCACCCCCGATTTCGCTAAAACTTTTAAACCCTTGCAAAAAATTATTTGTAAAGATGATGAATTTAAGTGGAACGACGAACAGAAAAGGATTTCAGCAAAATTAAGACTAGAATATCTCAAGCCCTAGTGTTGCAGAGTCCTAATTTCAACAAATATTTCTTCCTATACACTTTCACCTACGACCAATCGTTAGATGCAGTATTAACTCAGAAGGATGACGACAACAACAAGGACCTGATATCATTCATGAGAACTAATCTCCAAGGGGTCGAACTAAATTACCCTGCTATAGATAAGCAGGCTTATGCTATTTATAAGGTAGTAAAACACTTCAGATGTTACATCCTCGAGAACCACACCAAAGTCATTGTGCTTCACCCTACAGTCCAATCCTTATTTAATCAATAGGAGATGGGGTAAATACGAGGAAACTGGATGGAATTAGTCCAATAATTTGATCTAGATATAAAAAATGCTAAATTTTTTAAAGTACAAGAATTATGCAAACTGGCAATCAAAGACCAGGACCAAGTAAATGAAGACCCGGGATGGGAGAATGAATTGGCATTATGGTGTGGTGAAGCTTCATACATCTCCCCGGGGCATGAGTCTTGGTACAAGAAACCGACTTATCTCCTGCATCAAAACCTAAAATCTAGGGAAAGGAGAGCCCTCGGGTTAAGATCGGCACAATATCACCTCATTAATTTGGTGCTCTTCCATGTTAATTATGATGGGGTACTTTTAAGATGTATCGAACTTGAATATGTAGAAAAATTTATGAAGGATCTCCTTGATGGCCCTAGAGGTGGACATTTCATAGGAAACACCACCACTCATAAAATACTGAGAGATGGCTATTATTGGCCTACTCTATTAAGGGATGCTCACACATATGCTAGAAACTGTAAAACATGTCAAATAAGTGCGGGGAGGGAGAAGAGAGTAGTTGTCCCACTCCAACCGGTAGTGGTTTCCAGGCCATTCAAGAAATGGGGGTTAGATATCATAGGAGAGATTACACCAAGCTCTTCAAAACAACATAGATACATACTAACTGCCACAAATTATTTCACAAAGTGGGTAGAGGCCATCACTCTGACTCATGTAAAAGAAAAGGTGGTGATCCAATTCATAGAACAACAGTTGATCACAAAGTTTGGTGTGCCTTCCGTCCTTTTTTTTTATAATGCAACTTACTTTTCTTCCACCTTATTAATATATTTTTCTCTAGACAAAGGAATTATAATTAGATAATCTACAAATTAGTATCCAGAGGGAAACGGAGTGGAAAAATCAACTAATAAGAACCTAGTGAGGATATTGCAGAAAATGGTTACAGACAACTAGAATAATTGTCATAGTTCACTTCATAATGCTTTATGGGTTGATAGAGTTACACCCAAGGAAGCCATAGGGAATTCCCCATACTTTCTGGTATACAGACAGGAAGCCATTCCCCTGAACAGGCTATATCTCCCATCTCTTCAAATTTCTCAGGATTCAAGAGGACAACCCTCATAAGTCATACAAAAAAGAATTGATACTCTCCTCATGCTGGAAGAAGAAAGGGAGAAAGAAAAATTGAAGTTCATAACTCATCAATAGATAGTTAAAAGGTTGTTTGATAAGCATAAGGCTTAAGAGAAGAATTTTGAAGTGGGAGACTTAGTCCTGAAATGGGATAGAGCAAATGAGTTGAAAGGAAAACATTCTAAGTTTCAGAATCTATGGCTTAGACCTTTCTAGGTGGTTGAGAATATTGGGGCAGGCACGTATCGACTGAAAAATATGAGGGGGGAACTTGATGCCCTCTCGGTGAATGGGAAAGCCCTAAAAATAATTTCCATTAAAAAAAAAAGTTTTTAATTTTTTGTGTTTATGTTTTCATGATGTTTGTCTTAGATAGGTCGATTCCATAATGCATTTTTGTTTTTTCTTTTGCTATTTTTATTTCTGTGTTTTTTGAATATTGTGTTTAGCAAGACAATGTTTGACCTTAATTCATGTGATATGACGAACTTTGTTCCTGACTCCTCGCTCACACACAACACAAGAAGTGCTAACGGGACCTACGTGTGTTTTAAGGGGTTCTCTATCTAACCTGTGTAGATGAACAACCTTGGAAGAAGGATGAATTGTCCGCTTGGTGGTCTTGTAAAACCTTAAGGGAAACATGGTAAGATGGAAAGGACTACATGTACCTAAGATACAGAGCTAGCAGGTTTCACCTTAACCATCTCATTTTGAAAATAACAGACGTCCTCCTCTCCCACTCGGTCGGGGAATTCTGCCGAAATAAAATCCTATATCAAATGAGTGCATAGTAGGAGAGGGTATGTAGATAACTCCACCAGGGATATGGATGCTCACTGGCATTGGACCAAGTTTTGTGATGTCGAGGTGACTCTTCTGGGGCTATGGATGCTCGCTGGCAATGGAGAAACACTGTAGAAGGTGAATAAGGGTAACTAAAAGGCCTAGTGCTAGTGAATGCTTTACTAGACTCTTGTCAAAGGGGGCGTGGGTTAGGGCTGTAGGAAACAAGTGTTGAATGAAGGTTGAAAACACCATAGGCAGGCCCAAATGCATCAACCAAGGAATTTCAAATGCAAGGATACAGGTTGCTTTGATAAAAACTAGTTAAGTTCTTAACCAGCTTTTTCATTAGCCGAGCCCGAGGTAGGAACAAAGATTTTACTTTCACCCAGTAAGTCGCCATTTGTTGAGCACTCAAAACACCCTAAAAAATCTTATGTCAAATTTTACTTTTTTGGGTACCACTCGACCTTTGCATTGCCTGGTCTGACTTCATTTTGAGAAATGTTTTGTCTTTGCTTATTATCATGACTCTCATGAGTCAGGGTTATAGGAAACAAAGGTGGAATAAAGGTTGAAAACCCCACAGGTAGGCCTAAATGCACCAACCATGGGATTTCAAATGCAAGGATAAAAGAGGATTTGATATAAAAAACTAGTTAAGTTCTTAATCAGATTTTACGTCACCTTCACTTGAGCCCGAGGTAGGAACAAAGATTCTTCTTTTTCCTAGTAAGTCTCCATTTGTTGAGCACTCAACACACCCTAAAAATACTATGTCATTTTTTTTACTTTTTGGGTACGACTTGATCTTTGCACTGTTTGATTCGAATTCATTTTGAGAAATGTTTTGATTTTGCTTATTATCATGACTCTCATTAGCTATTCAGGTTTTTTTTAACTTATGAAAACCCATTACTTAAAAAGCCTAAACACCTGAATAAAAAATCAACATCCAAAACGCTTCACCCTACACGCTCAGATTCAACATCGAAAGGAATTCAAAGAAGGAAAAGAACCAATCTGAAAACCTCAGTCACCGAGCGGTGATCTCCATTGGCATTGGCAGAAGGAAGTTTTTGTTTTCGCCAAAGTCTTACATAAGTATATTGTTGATAGTCTATTCCCCTTGAGAATCGGTAAAATACGAGGGGAATAGATGTTAACAAAGAAAGAAAAGATATCGTCGATAGCCAATACCCAACGTGCTTATTAGAATCAGGGAAAACCTAAAAGGATCACAATGAAAATTCTAACCACACTAAAGAGTACACCCGATCGTCGATCCCCGATGTGTTTTCAGCAATGATACTTTTTTTATGAAGCTAATCCAAAGAAAGAACATGATAGTTTTATCGTCAATCGCCAACCCTGGATAATTTTTTGGCATCGGCAAGCTAAGGTTTGTTTTAGAATGAATAACTTAAGGAAAGTCTCGACTATGATTAATACACATGAATTAGGTCACCGATATTCAACACCACGTGTCTTTACCAGTTTGCAGAACCTTACGGTCTAGTTTTACCCCGAGTCATTTTTGGCCCCCTAGGTCCAAGTCACACCTCTGAGTCATCTTTTCCATGACGACATTGTATGATGAGATTGATCCACATCAGAGATTTTGTGAAGGACATCAACGAAAACGTTCATAATGCATCCCTGATCCCTGATCCACCCACTAAGAAAGTGACACAATGGGAAGTTTTAGCTTTAGACCACATCAACCCTGCACCTTCACCGTCAACCCACGATGAATTTAAGGTTGCAGAGATATGGCGATAGATTTGTTTAAATTTCACTCATCACCTGAATTTAATGGTTGATGTGACACTGTGAGTTCTTCCCTAGTTTAAATTCTTTTGAGCCATTGTAAACAAAATCATTTTGCGCACAAGGAAATTCAGAGCATCCGATGAAGTACATCGATTAATTCGAAGGCTGCAGAGATCCCGTGAGTATCAAAATAACCAGGTTTTACCAAGCTTCATAGGAGCAATTCCGCCAAGAAATACAAACACCAGACAAGCATTGAGGGAACCGAAGCTGAAAGAATCAGAGGAAGGCAAAGGCTCCTCTCTAGGGGTCGCAAAATAATTAAAATACACTCCAAGGCTAGAAACTGTCACTAAGACAGCAAAAAAGAAGGTTTTCATCCAGCCTTTGGTCTTCAGAGATACAAAGGCAAGAACAGGGTCCAAGAAGGCACTCCCGCATTGGGGAGAGCTCTTTAAAAACATTAGCTAAGAGGAATACCCAAAATATATCCCACACGGTGATCCAGATGTGAGAGCGCTCAACGACGAAGTGTTCTACTTGGTTTCCATGTAGGTTTCTACTTGGTTAACAATACAACTCAAGCCAAACAAGAAGGGTTGAGCCAGATCGAGTTCAAGTTCTAGACAAGACGATTTTACAAGAATGATCTAAATGGCCTGGTCTTACAACATGCCTCACAAGTATCATCCTATTGGACATACACCCACGACAAATTTGAAGATGAATTCTTCATAGAAAATGACTAGGACTGGGACAAGGTGGTAGCAAGGATGGCCAACCCCCAAATAACCAGGTTCAGGGCCATGAACCTAGATGAACATGTGACAACCATAGATCAATCATCTCAAGAGGACCTTAGATCCAGAGAAGAAATCAGAGCGGTAAAAGAAACAAAGGTTCCCCTGGCAGCCCCGGTGTAGGATAAAGGTTTCCCTATGACACAAGATGCATGAGAAAGGGAGCTTCTCATGATAGAACAAGTGCATCGAGTAATTTTTTAGTTGCAAGATGACCCAGACCTCATAAGAATGATAGGGTCTCCTACTGACAACCCAGATGGAAGCCAGGTAGGTCCAAGCGGCCTTGAGCTAATAGAAATTGATGAAATCGTCGAGTCAGATAACCCAGAAATTACAACACCTCTGGCCGAATCACCCAGGGATGTTTCAACTTAGCCGAAGATAGTAGGAACCATTTTCAGGATTAACTGGGTAGTGTAAGTCATTAATCTATGACCCATGTCCATGAGTATTAGTCACAACTGACCAATAATTCTCATGATTTGAATAGTCCACTTAGCACTCATTGCATCGGGTGATGATGACAGGGGTGAAGCAATGGGATTGAAACCAATGAAATTAATCGCATAGAATCAATCATCACTTATGGGGCTTTCACCCGGTAACCAGGACTTCCCAGGTGGTCACCCATCCCAAGACACCTCTAGCTCAAGAAGGCTTAATTGTGGATTTTTTCCCCACAATCAAGCCCACTTAGCTTGCTACCCCATTTGAAAAACCTTAGCAAGTATTGTGCCTTATGA